>JBBIGC010074466.1:0-25065 GCA_037576955.1 Lepidarchus adonis
CTTTTTTTGTTAAGTACATAACTCCACGTGTTCATTCATAGTTTTGATGCTTCAGTGAGAATCTACCAATGTAAATGATCCTGAAAATAAAGAAAACACATTGAATGAGAAGGTGTGTCCAAACTTTTGGCTTGTACTGTATATAAAGTGTTTATTATTGAAATAAGCTAATAAGAATGCTGCCATTTAAACCCAGGTAAAAAGCAGATAACAAGTGCATGTTGTTTGAAATATGAATGAAAATCTCTCCATAATTTTACCGTAATCCTATTAAGTTCTGAATTGATAACATTTTTAACACCACACATTGTCTCTTGTGGAGTATTGCTTTAGAATGTAACAAGATAAAGGTTAAACAAGGCATGTAATCTCCATACTGCATTTGACCAGAGTTCAGTATAGCTCAGAAAGATCATCTAATGTATGTGATAAATCTGCCCAATCAGTCTTAAACATTTTTCTTTATGATTTCTTTTGGTTATCAAATGTCAGTGTGAACCTTAAGTGAATTAAATCTAAAGTACATGTTAGTAATGTCACATGTTGTAAGTCTGTCATGAAATTATTTGGAAAGCTTATTAAGGTTTTTTACTTCAGAATATTTATTTATGTTTTCATATTTATTTCTAAGATATGAACTAATCTATAGCCATCTATAACATCCCACATCGCATATAGATTTACATTTTAAAGAAAAATATTTCAGACACATGTAATCCCAGCACGTTCTATCCTCAGAGAGAGCGACTCAGTTCTTCCTCACTGTGTGTTTTTAATTTGCCGATCTCCTCTTCCTCAGGCCTCAATGCCCAGGTCCGAAAGCTGCAGAAAGTGCGTTCACGGGTCACCTCGCTCTTCGTGGAAAGGAGTGATGGAGAAATGGACAGCTTTGGCATCTGGAGGAGCCTGAGTGACATGGACATATCTGCTATGGGTAAAGAAGCTTGCAAGGGCCAGAAAGTAGGGGCCCTTCAGGAGGACCCAGAAGCTGAGGCTGATGCCGAGGGCCGTTGTCTCAGCACAGAGAAAGAAGAGACCGAGAGTAGTGATGACAACACAACACAGTACTCCATCCACCCGCCCTTTGATTTCCCCTACTTTCTTCTGTTGCAGGGCTACAGCCACAGACAAGTAAGACTGTTTTGTTCACTTTATCTGTAGTAAATATGTTCTGTGATTGTTACTTATATTTGTCAAATAGTACTTTGTTTTATTTCTCGTAGTTTTCTACTTCACCAGGCTGTGATTGCCTCTTCTACTAGGTGACTCTCTTTGTGATTAGTTTAACTAGCATTAATCAACAGTCCCTCAAGGTGAATGAAGGTATTTTCTATCAGCTTAACCACTGTAAACTGTCTATAAATTTGCACCTTATTAACTTACATTAAAGCTTTTAATCGAACTAAGTTTAATCTGGTGAAGAGAATCCAGAGGAGCTGTGGGACAGCCACTATGGTGTGTAGTCCACAGAGATGGGGGAGGAAACTTCCTGCTGGATTAGTGGATTGGAGTAGACAGGCAGCCACGAGGGAGACAGGTGATCTCAGGGCCAGGGACTGACCTGTCACTCATGGGTGGGAAACTCAGCTTGAATCAGTATTTCCGCTGCTAAGAACCCTGAGCTGACTTCTGGCAGAACTTGCAAAAGGAGCATACTGTACATGTTAGGTCTCACGCTCCGATACAACAGCTTAAAGACTTTAGAGAGGCAGAGTAGACACACGTGTGCGTTTTCTTTTGTTTACACAAAACCAGAAAATGGACATTACCCCATGACTTACTTAAACTCCATCTGTATTGACCATTTTATATTTCCTGGTGATGAATGAATGATTTTTAGGTAGAGAAAATCAGAATGTCAGCTTGTGTCCCAGCCAAGCCAATTTCCAGGAGCAGGAAACTGCCACTGCTCTGTTTGTTCTTGATTGTGAATGCTGCTGAGTATGCAGAGTGGTGTGCGGTGTGCCAGTGTATTCATGTGAGGCTGAGTGGGGGGGAGGGGGGTGCACTGGGAAATACACAGTTTGCAGCAGAGACAACGAGAGTTACTTTTAACTCAGTGCTTATTGATAATGTCAAATGTTAAGACTCACCATAGTGTATTTTTCTGCCGTTGCTTCATCGCAGAGAAAGCAGTAAAACGGCAGCTGGTTGTTTTGATTGGGTGTGTGAGTGCTGTTAATGAAAGCATAAGCAGGAGTGAGCTTTACAGAGGCATGACGACACCCTCATTGCTGTAATTTGTGCAGGTAGAGTGCTGCCATGCGCACTTATTATCAATTCAGACTCTTTCTGCTATGTCATAAGACTTCTGACTTCCTTTAGTTTTATGCTTTCACAGCAAATACTTGATGTTTCACTGGAAAATGTTACTTTCTTTTTCTTCTGTGACCAGCAAAACTAAACTCAGTTAAACTGCAATGTGTTGCCATAGTCAGGAAGAGATTAACTTTAATTAAGAGATTAACATGACTAGAAAAAATGACTAGAAATCACATAAATTTAATCTACACTGGATTTAATTTAACTGTTTTACAATTATATTCCCTGCAGGACTTTGTGATTTACCTGTTGAGCGGGAACATCTGTGTGTTTGGCTGCAGTGAGCACACTGAGGATACGGATCGTTTGAAAGTAGATGTGCTACTTTATGCACCTGATGTACTTCCCCAGCACTGCTGTGTGCGGCGCTTGGACACTCCCAGCTCCTTACCTGAAGGCAGCAAGAGGACTCTTACCCTGCTCCAGCCTCTCCATGGAGCCCCTGTCACCCGGAATGGTGTTCCATTAAAGGGTGAAGTTGAGCTTTTTCCAGGGGACCTAGTGGGCATGGGACAGCACTACCTCTTTATGTTCAAGGACCCCACAGCCCCTGATGCCCAGCAGTTGCCCTCTTGGATGACCAAACTGTGTCCCCCAGCTGTAGCATCACCCTGTAAAACATGTGGTTCCTCTTTAAAAAAGCCCAGGACCCACAGGAGAGTAACAGCTTGCTGGAGGAACCAAGAGGGCAATGTGCTTTCTATTTCCTACGTACAGCAGCAAGAAGACCAGGTGCTAGAGAAGGTCCTCACCATGGTGGACCCAAGAGGAGATGAGCCCAAATTAATTCCAGCTTTTCTGCTGTGTCTGTGCATTCAGCATTCAGCCTGCAGTTTTGATATGGTGCACTTCCGTAAGCTACTATTGCGAATCGCCAACCAGATCCAGCTCACTATGTGGGTGAGTGTGAATTGAAAATGGACATGTTAAATCACAATTCTCATTATGATCATTGGGATAAACTGCATTTTATAGCTTTGTTCTACAACTTCTCGGTTAATTATGCAACAATAAAAACCTTCTGTGTGATTAGAAGCAGTCACCACAGGTATGTGTAAGGTCAAACTCTTTTAATATAAATGTTTGTTTCCCTGTTCCCTCACAGGAGAGGACGAAAGAGCTTGCAGCACTTCAGCCAGACTCGTGAGGACTTTTATTTTCTTTTTAGTTTAATTTTAGACAACTCTGAAATAGCATTAATGAACTTCATTAACAAAAACAAACGTAGGAAGCCACTGGTCTGTTAGCACTGCTGGAATTGAGCCTCTAAGTACCCAGACGCATTGCTGGGACCTGTACTTGAGCAGATTCATGTGCCGTAAAGTGTTCCAGTATTAACACAGTTATAACAGATCTGTGTTGACTTAGGCTTGACATTTACTTATTTATTTATTTTATTCAAACATTTTAAATGATTTCCCTTCACATTGTGACCAAGTTGAAAAGACTAACAGCTAGAAAGGAAGAACTCAGAGTAAAAATGATTTGATTTTATTATTTGAATGTCCTTTGCTTGCAGGTGTTTTTCAATGTAAACCAAAGACAAGTACTGAAACGAAGGCAATGTAGCTGCTTTAATGCATTAGGACATTTTGTGAAAATAGGGCCTCTACCCCTCTCTTTTTAGTACAGTGGCCTGGCAGATACATTCGGCATTTGAAACTGTAGTATACAGCTGTCCTAAGCATCCTTCCCTTATATGTTTACTATGATGTTGCAGTGTATAAATATACCATCACAGGGGTGTAATGAAGTATAAAAATAAACAAGTGCGAGCTGGAAGGACGTAATATGAGCATTTAGCTTCCTTTCAACCTTCCCAATGTCCCTGTTTTTCTGCACCATACAACATATGTACATGCATAAACATATGTAGTGTACTTTGTATTACTTTGTATTATATGTGAATAGCCTGAATACTGAATGTGTAATGAATGTTCTTTGTTCAGCAGTGGTTCTGAGGACATCCAGCAAGAGCTAGAGGTTTTGCCTCTGATGAGCATGACTGAACTAATCCCAGGTCTGCAGCCGCTGGTACTGTGGATGGCCAACTCCATTGAGCTGCTGCACTTCATCCAGCATGAGGTGCCTCAGCTTCTTCCTTGGACACAACAGGATGAGGAGGATCAAAACAAAGGTGCTCAGGCCTTTTTGTCAGATCACTTTGACAATCCAAATTGGTTTGTTTGTTGTTTGATAGTAGTGTAATTCATTGGTTAATAGGTTTGAAAAAAAAGTATCTCGGCAGAATGTGCTGTTATTATTGTATGATCATGTTTTGTTAATTTTGTTTGCATTTTTTTCTTTCTTTAGAATTAAATCTTCAGATCCTGACCACACGCACTGCCAGTGAGGAAGCTATGACTGTCCTAGAGGAAGTCATCATGTTTACTTTCCAGCAGACTGTCTATTACCTTACTAAAGTAAGTTTCACTGTAATGCACATTGCCATTTCCTGCTTCCCTTTAATCACAGTAAGGCACAAACTTATAGCTAAATCAGATAGTTTCAGCATCCAGCATAGTTCTCTATGAGTAGTCTCTGTGCCAAATAACCAAAACAGGACATGTGAGTGTAAACACCATTATTTTTTCCGTAATCATGCCAGAGAAAAGTCATAACAAGGCAGTGGTGACATACAGAGTTGCCCTGTGACAGCTGTTTAAAATCTGTATATATAATTTCCCCTTTCTTTCATGGAATCAAAAACAAATGTCCTGCATTTTCTCAAGGTTTGAGTATTTTGCACACCTTTGGCTATACTGTCCTGTTTTCCTGGATTTCATTTGATTACACACAATATTTTTTTTAGAATCACATCATGTCTTGATTTGTGTCTAGTAAATTTTTATTGCTTAATTGCTCACTAAATTGTAAGCATCAGGAAAACTTCAGCTATGTGACGTGAATTACTTCAAGGCCCACAGTTTTTGTTTTTACATAGTCACACTTCAAATGAGCTACATTAACCCAAAAGACCTAAAGTGTACAGCTTCATCCTGTGACGCATTTAATTGCGAACAGAATTACCCACATTTCAATGTAGGAGATTGGTTGCAAATTACCTTTGCTAATATAGTAATGAAGATGGATTTGCCTGTCAGAGCTCTGTGTTTTGACACTAGACAACAGCCCTATTTGTGTCTTTGCTGGAGTCCAAATGGAATATTCTCAGATATCCATTGCATATTTAAGTGTACACGTCAACCTGGTCTGTCCTGAGTGGTGAGCTGTGTAGAATGCAGAGAGGGTGGAGAGGGCTCATGGTGGAGTGAGCAGGAAGGACAAAGTGACCCAGCAGTTGCCTGCTGTTCAGTTCATGGGGAAGCAGCTGCAACCTTTGAATGTGGAGCCGGAATGGTGCCCTGAGCTGACTGTCTGTTTCCTGCTCAGGAAGAGAGCTGCTGTCGTCACTAGACAGCCTGTATAGAAAAAATAGACATAGTTATTGTATTTATTGGGGAGGCTGCAAATTACTGAGGTTTTGTGTGGTTAGTCTGCTCCTCTGTGTATTAAAAGATCAGTGTAACTCAAGAAGACCTATGTTCAACAACCGCTTGTATTGTCTTACTGGTTGTAGATAGGGCAGAGTGCTAAATCTGGAATTTGATATTACTAGAATTATTAATAGAAAATATTCTTTCCTCAAAGTTTCTGTATAAATGGAAGGCAAGGAAGATGTGTCATTCTTTCTACAAAGAATACCAAAAAATCCCATGCTTGAAGATATTTAGGCACTTCCGTTCAATGTTTTCACTTCTCCTTTAATATCTACTAAAAAGGAACATGTTGCCACCCACATTTCCCTCTATTAAGTCCGATCCAATGTTAGGAATGCATCTCTATTGTGCTTTTAATGGTGGGAACTCTTAGTGCTCCTGGAGTCATCATGAGTCTTTGAGGGGCTTGTCTTAGTAATACCCTCCCTATGTAGATCTGAGAGGCGCATGTAATGATGTCATGGTTTTGGACAAAAGCAGAGGAATGTGTCAGCGAATGAGAAGTGATGTGGACTGGGACCTTTTGTCCAGGACAGATTACTCATTGACCTCTAATGCCTTCAGTACAATCAATGTGACCAGGCCCAAGGATTACATAGAAGATGTCCTGGATGCAAACATTTCCTAAATACCGATCAGTAGACTGGTTGAGATAATTCAAATTATTCTGTTCTGTTCTATACTTTCCCTCACCTTCTATAATATTTTATTTTAACATCTCAAAATGTATTGGGTAATGGCCTGACACGTCTAACGATCTCAGGAACTAGTCTCAGGTCTTACTACAGGTTGGGTCACAGTGTGTCATTGCCTCGTGTTTAAACACAAAATGTCCTGAAGTTTCCTGTATACTTGCATATCTTCCTCTTCCTAAAACTTTGAGTCACCATGGTTTACAATACCACTGCTACTATGTAATAAAATACCAATTTTATTGGTGCCACCATCTTAGTTACCTTTTGTTATCATGACTGTTACACGTCCAGAAAAAGCAGGATGCAGTAGTTAAACTTAATTTATGCAAGTGTTGTAATAAATAATATTGTGTTAATTCCCCAAACTCTCACTCTGTAATGACATTGGATTGTCACATCTGAGTCTTTCTTCGTAGCCCATTCCCAGACTTGTTTCTGTGCTTTGAGCGGAAGTCTGTTTTTCCCCTGCATCCTGTGGGCTCAGGCTGAACATACACAATCTGCCGCACTGCAGATTCTGTACTGTATCTCGCTGGACAGCAGAGTCTGTGGGTATCTAGCTGTCTGATAACTGGAGATAATACTAGTTCTACCACTTTATTTGATTGTTGTTCTGCCTCCATACACTGCTGTTTAGGTGTTGTGTGTTTTTCATTTAGACTATTTAAACTGAATAGATATTAGTTTTCTGTCCATTCTTGTGTAATTCTTCCTCCTCTCCTCTCTACATAGAGCTTGTATGCTGTGCTGCCAGGGCTGCTGGACAGCAACCCTTTCTCTGAGAGTGGACAGCTGTGTATGTCTGAGGGTGTCAGCGACATCCTGGATGTTCTAAAGGAGGCATTGCAATTACTTAACACCTTCCAAGTGCACAGCGAGATCTCCTCACAACTTCTGGCCTACTTGTTCTTCTTCACCAATGCCTCTCTCTTCAATATTTTAATGGAAAGAGGTCAGCACTGCTTTATGTCATGCACTGACTAGTTAATCAAGTAATAAATAATATTCTAATAGTAGAAAATGATAACCTTATGAAATAAAGTGATGTATGCATACATAGTTTTGCCTGGAATCTTAATTATTTTACCATAACTGGATATGCAGAAGAAGCAAAAAGATAAAAACTGGTAATGAAAAAGTGACTGTATGAATTTGGTTATTTTTCAAGGTTCTGGGGGCGGGTACTACCAGTGGTCCAGAGGGGTACAGATACGTGCAAACCTGGATTTATTGATGGATTGGACCCAGAGCATTGGACTAGGTGACCTTGCCATGGAATTCTTCCAGAAACTGTCATCCGCAGTCAACCTTCTTGCCACCCCTAAGGAGACTTTACTCCAGGTAAGCCTGTCTTATGCCAAACATGCCTAGGAACACTAGCTGCACTCATGTATTCTCTTTGCTGGAATGTAATATTTGCAAACAGCAAACACTTCTGTTGTGTTAGATCACTTGACAGATCTATCTGTCTGTTTTTGAGGAGTTGTTTATAAATTAAGTTTTTGCTTTTAGTACATAATAGAAGATATCACAATATGGCATGTTTTATTTTATCAGCCAATGATAAAGGTATAGTTGTTTTATAGTTTTAACACACCATTGTAAAATGTTTGAGCCTCCTCATAAAAACAGAAATGACCTCATGCCTCTGGCAGTGCTGAGTAAACCTGTTGTACCAACAAAGGGGTTGGATTAATGTGTTGGGTTCGGCCTAATGTGACAGAACACTTTGGTTAATCTGATAACAAAGTCCACACACATTTATTTCCTTATGACTGTTGCACTGTCTTTGTTCACAGTGGGGTGACTCTTTTACACAGCATACTGAAAGTGCCAAAACTAAGAGCCTACAGTCTGTTTAAGTTGACGTCATTGAACGAAACTCCAGCAGACATGCTGTGGCATGTAGTTTGTATAGTTCCCCATGAAGAGTTGGGCGAGTATTTCATAGGTAACGTAATTAAACATTGGTAAATTAGCTTATTCATCTTTTCTTTGAGAAATCTCATAAAAAAGAGCACAGTGTAGGATGTAATCTCTTGGCTTAAAACCTGAATGAACAACAGAGTTGGTGCAGACTTGTAATGGTGTTAAAGAAGTGGTTAATCCATCCTTAAGCCTGTCACTTCCTCCACAATCCTTTAGAAGTGATCTTGTTAAATTGCCTTGCATGCAGAAATTGCCCTCCAACTTTTACTCTACCTGTCAGCTCCTGCGTTTAATGCACCATAGTATAGAATACAGTCATTTAAAGAGGAACATATACCAGTTACCAGTTACCAGGTATCACCAGTAAATCTCCAGTGCTGGGTGAGATTTGCTGGGCTTGTTCATTAAGGTGAACATAGTTCACTTGTGTGAAGAGTATGAACCTAAAGGGGAATGGCCTCAGTCCCAGTTGACCACCTCTTACTACAGAAAATACAGTCCGTTTTGTAGTGCGTAGAAATAACAAAGCTTTGACTCATCAAAGTTAAAACCATTAGGTAATCACACCAAGGTGTGACATTGGCTTTTTCTATCCTATTTGTGTCTCATTGACTGTTAGTCAAATCCACTCCGGCAGGGAGGGGCTGTAGATAAGCTCATGTTATGCAGAACGTGTTGTTACCACGTGTACTTCCTTGTGCTTTTAACAGTCCATACTGTGCACTTCTCATGACTCATTGCCATCTGATCATTTGACTCATCAGCAGTGGTGCCCTGACGAAAGACGCAAAATCAGCAAAACTTAAAACCTGTTTTCTTTTTGAAAAATTGCATCAAGAACTGGCTGTGTTATGTAAGGGTTGCAGTAGGTTGCCATATTAGAATGATTAGAATGGAATGTTTTTTTTATTACCTTTTTAGCCCATCATGTACAAATGCTCTTTTTATGTATAATGTATTTACTAGGGATCGTAATAAACCGATGATGTTTTATTGCTTTTTAAATATTTAAATTTTTCTACCAGCCAATTTCACAACATAAGTAATATAATTACTCTGTTTTAAATTGTTAAATGAAAAATCAGTTGCCTTTTTATATAACATGACTCAAAGTAAACTTAAAACAAAACTTAAAATAAGAGCTTTCAAGACTATGCTACACAAAGATGTTGCAGCAGCATTCAAACAACAGTAGTAAGTTCTCGTTGACTCCATAAAATGAAAAATGAAAAAATGCTCATTTGCTGATTGTGTGTTTTGTGCAAAAATCTGTCGTTTTCTAGATGGTCATTTCACCTTTTTGTTTCCCAGATGAATTAATGTTTAGGCTTAGCCATTTCATGTGTTACCAAGTGTTACTGAAAATTGCATTTGAGCACAATTTGATTCTGTCTGGTCTGCATTAGTAGCAGTTGCGTAGGAGAGTTGCTAGGGAGCTAGTTTCATGTGATCCACCCATAGCACTAGGGCACAGTTTGTGGTTTGTGTCAAAACTAACAGTGTGCTTAACCACTTGTGTTTTCTTTCATTTTCCATCTGTTTATTAGGACACAGGTTTTGATATTCTGAAGTTTACCCATAGCTCTTATAGACATTAAGCAAAACGGCACAAGGACAAGATGGCTAAGCAGCTCATTGGCTGTTGGCTTTTGTCAGGTGTTAACATTTCATATGCTGTTCTCTAAAGAACTAGTATTTGCCCATAAACATACTGTGGACACACATGGAAGTGTTTTGGAAATCAAGCTCCCTCACATCAGCCCCCCTCTCTTTGCAGACAGCCGTAAGTAAATGGGAGTTTTTCTCAGGAGACTTGGCCGATGAGCTGGCATGTTGAGGCAACTTGAAGGCTCCTCCCAAAGTATTTCTCTTTCCCTGTCAGTAACCCTGTCATCACCCTATCTGTTTATTTTAAAATTCTGTTGTATGCACAGATTTCAACACTCCCACTCCAAAAAAACTACCCAAAGGCATTATACTTGACCTTATTTTAGTTTATGTGCATGTGAAATGGCAACTTGTTATGTGACCCATGGAAAGTGGCCAGTTGATTACAGATGCAGTAGTAGATGTTTTGAACCCCCGTCAATTCTGGCTGTATTGTGGAGGATAAATATGTTCATGCTAAGTACTGTCATTTGCCTGCTCTATTTCACAGTACATCAACAAAAGGCACAGAAAGAGCATGGCCAGATTTGTTTTGCGAGTTGTGTTTTATCATTGATGTTGTCAGGCAGTATGGGCCATGTTATATGAGGAATCTTAATTATGTTTGGTTTGTCAGAAAATAACTATGTTTATTGTGCTGTGTGTTCTTCGTTTCATTCCCACTTAATGCTCATTTACTTGTTTGTATGGTTGGCTTTGTGTAAGTCATGATAGTTTTTGCCATTTCTTACTATTTATCTTTGTCTCTTTGTAGGCCTCCTGGCTATCTCTCAGAGATGAATTCAAACACCTCAATCCAGCACAGCTTCATCACATGTTGAGAGAATACAATACAGGCAGGGCCTGTCCCTACTGCTGGACCCCTTCCCCTGAGGAAGCTGAGGCTGCTCTCTGCACCGGTGAGTCCTCCAATAGCACACTGAGCTGTTCATATCGTTTTCTTTTTTGAGTCCTGTAGTGGAGATTGTAAAATATCTTTGAGGACAATGTCTTGTAGTCACCATAGGACAGATAGGACATAGGACATATCCATGTACAATATAAAACAAAACCTTTTCCTTAGATTATCCTCCTATAGTCTGCCTTCTCATACCCAAGCCACCTCTTAAGAATCTTAAATAGTTTTTTGTAATTTATGCTCACATGCTAATATGAAGCTAATTTTTCCTTCTAGCTGAAATCCTGGAAAGTTTTGACAATCATCCTCCACTCATCCTGCCCAACAGCACATTTTACTTGGAACTGGGAAAGCCCATCACAGAGCCCAGTTTCTTCATTCAATTTGAGCACCTGCAGGATTTCATACATACTCTTCCAATCAGCCTGACACTAAATGAACTGCAACCTCTGCAGGTATTTCACTCATCCTGACCCATTTAATTGCTTCTAGATTTGGTAAGATATTTGATCTGAACATGTGCACTGAATAAATGTTTGTGTTTTTATTACAATCAGGACACAAGCAGTGACCTGATGGGAGATGCACACTTTTTA
The DNA here is from genome assembly GCA_037576955.1 of Lepidarchus adonis. Taxonomy (NCBI): domain Eukaryota; kingdom Metazoa; phylum Chordata; class Actinopteri; order Characiformes; family Lepidarchidae; genus Lepidarchus; species Lepidarchus adonis. The sequence goes on from JBBIGC010074466.1 coordinate 11,609, forward strand.
TCTTCTCCATCTGGCACAGAACCTGAGTGTCATGCCCCCTGTGTAACCGCTGATCTATCTATCACTCATGGTTCTGAAGCAGAGAAACCGCAATGCTTTTCTGCATCGCCCCTTCATGTCAGAGGGTCTCATGATCACCTGAGTTCATGTGAAGCAGTGTTGGCCCAGAAGTTGAAAAACCTGGAACTCCAGAGCAACCTTCCTGGGGAAACAGACCTGGGCTACCACAAGAGCCTGGCTTTGGACCCCTCCTGTTTGCTCACTCCACCCAACACACCCCAAGGTCTTGAGCCGGCGGAGCTAGAGACCAGCCTGCAGGAGGAGGAGGCACAGCAGGAAGCTCAGCTACACAAGAAAGGTAATCATCTTTTATTTTGAAAACACTAATGGTAGACAGACATGTATGACCTGCATCTCTGACAGGTTAAATCCATCTCCATAAGGTTCAAAAGTTCCATATCTGCTCCTGCTAGGCTGTCACAGTGATTTCTTACAACCATGAGTCGTAGTCTAAAGGATGTAATTAGCGCAGCTATGCCGAGGAAGATTCTGAAATAAAGATTTGACCTCAGGTCTCTGCTGAGTTAATGTGAATAACCTGTAGCAACATCTCGTTCCCTCCCCCTAAGGCTCTCTTTTCTTTTTCCTTTGAGCAAAGTGAAGTCCTAAGGCATGGTCACCCTGTGGGGTGTTCCCCAAGTTCAAAGGATGGGTCGTTTCCTCCTCAGGTCTATTGTTTTTGGATTCCAGAGAGCTAAGGTCATGTGGGGGCAGCAGGGTGGATGTGAATGTGAAAGTAGTGCTTTGTATGCTCTGGCCCTGATTTGTTATGATTGAGGGGGAGAAAGCCTGAGGCAAGTGCTTAATTAAATCCTTTCCTCACATGCAGAACTCCCACCTCTGTGATCCAGTGCATTTTGTCACTTTTAAAGAATGTTAAACTGTGGACTTCCCTGACCAGGTTATTTTTGCCATGTGGTACAATTACACTGATCAAGCACAGCATTAAATCCACAAACAGCTGAAGTGAAAACACTGATTATCTCATTACAATGGCACCTGTCAAATAGTGGGATATTTTAAGCCACAAGTGAGTAACCACAAGTGAATAAGTAAATAAGCTTACAAGGTTTCTCCCACACATGACTAAAGGGGGATAACCTTTATATGTGTTCAGAGGACAATTACAGTTATAAGCCCCATTAGAAAATAGGTTTGGGATAGTTTTCTTTCACAAATGATTTATCACTCAAATTCATTGAACCTGATCATAACCATCATAATTATTTCCTGAATTTTTAAGCTGCACCTTTTACAATAAATAAACAGAACCGTGCATATACATGTCATCCAACTTTTACTCTTGACAGCCCTCTGTTGACCTCAGGTCTGGATTCCCCCACTCCAGTCAAAGACATTCCCATTCAACCATGATGGTTTTCCTGGCTAACGCGTTTCGCTATTTTGGTAGCCAGGCTAATCCTATAATCTGGAGTAAGAATTACAGAGAAGTGGTGATGTCAGGAGAGAAAAGAACGGTGGATAAAGCGTCATGGGAATTTACAGTTGGATTGCTGGGTGGAATCTTAATCGGGACTGGCATTGTTCAGGGTGCCATGCTGGGGTGCGAACAGTTTTAGGAGGTGGGGGTGTTACTTTTGCTGTTGTGATGGAGAGATGGGGAAGTAACATCAAAAGAGCAGTAGACCATGCAGAGAAACGGAACACTCCAGCCCCCCATGGACCCGCAGGCATAATGCAGAAAAGCAGTTTATACATCTATGTTTAAAGATATGAGATCGATTTGTAATAATATTAATAATAATAATAATAATAATAAAATAAAGCAAATGGTGATTTGTTTGTGTAAATAATTTAGCATCTATTTTTCCTCTGTTCATAACTAATATGAACATGACCATTACCACTTATGTTACTTATAGCATGGAATTTCTATATAAATGGACTAGAAACTGCAAATCAGTAAACAGTAAATCTGCTGACACTTGTCTCCTTAATGAAAAATGGAAACTAAAATTAACCAGATTCCAGGCAATAGCAACCAACTTTAGCCAACTTTTAAAGTCGTTAATGTGATTAAATGTGCAGTGTTGCTGGTCTGAGCTGCATTTTAGGTTATGGAAACCTGTAGCAACCAGCCAATGTTCAATTTTTCATTTTCCTACTGTAAACATACAACCTTTAAAAGCTTGATATCATCGTATAAACAACTAACTGACAAAGGTTCATATTTAGCTTTTTAAAAGCATCCAGTAAGATCCTCAGATTTTGAGTGCTCAGTTAACTCTTGCAGTTTTTAAATCTGTTGCTAGCTTTGGCAGACTGGTAAGAATAGATTCACTTTGATTAATTCTGAAAAGCTTGTTGAGACATCCAAGGATCTTTTCATAGTTTGGTGATCGTATTGCTCGGTGCTGGCCCCATACTTTCATTACATTGGTACAAAACACTCATTTGGTTTATAACTGGCAACAGAAGATATATAAAGATGAAGTTAGACTACTGTTGTAGCATCATCTTACATGACAAGGCCAAGGATCTTATTACTGTTTGTTTTTTTTTAATGGAAAGAGAATATGGTATAGTTTTGAGCTGAAGTTCCCTTCTCTTAACTTAGTCCTAATTTTATAACCTCATGTAAAGACAGGCTGTGAATTGTGTAATTGTTACTGTGAGATGGAAACATTTAGGAGCAGTAACTCCTCAGCTATGAGGTAGAGCCCACAATCTGTCTGAGCTATATGTTGGATTAAAAGTTATTGATTATTGTAATATACAGTGGTGTGAAAGTCATTTACTCATTCCTGATTTCTTATTTATTTCCATGTTTGTCACATTTAAATGTTTCAGATTATCAAACAAATATTTAAATATTAGTCAAAGACAACAAAAGTAAAGTGAAGGATTTTATTATTAAGGGAGAAAAAAACTCTACATGGGCCTGTTAGACAAAGTGATTGCCCCCCTGTTAAAACATAACAGTGGTTCATCACATCTCTGTCATCTGTCCTCAATCATGAAATCACTTAAATAAGACCTGCCTGACAAAGTGAATTAGACCAAAAGATCCTCATGTAGGTTTGGGATTTTAAAATAATAAAATCTTTCACTTAAAAAACACATTTTGTGTTCACTTCTGTTTTCTTTGGCTGATATTTACATTTGGTTGATGATCTGAAACATTTAAATGTGACAAACATGAGGAAAAAATAAGAAACACTTTTTCACACTGTTCTGGTCAGGTGTCTACATACTTTTGACCATTTATCCAAGAGTATCTCATGGTTGAGCACTCCGAGTCTCTGATTGTAAGCTATTACCAAACTAATATTCAAAGTGTATGTATTATTTTTCTTTTGCTACAAGCAAGCATTTATTTTCCAAAATACAACAGACAGAATGATTTGAAGTCTATCAGACAACAGTGTGAAGTAATAGATGTAATTGCAGTGAAAGATGGTTGGATTTTGTTTCCTCAGTAGGGAATGGTTTTGCAGGAGCCGTAGGTCAAAGGAATGAGGGAAAGGAAGTTGATGATGAGGATGAGCGAGATGAAGTGTTTACTGTCGAGCTGTTAAAAGGACCTCATGGCCTTGGCCTGGCACTGGTGGATGGACTGGTGAGCAGAATCTTTTTTTGGTATCCTTCAGTCCCACCCCCCCACACACACATTTAACCATTTCTTTACTGTGTCCTGTTCTTTTCCTGCCACACGTGTTTGATTTTAAAACGGTAAACTTAACTGTTGCCTTAAGTCAAACTTTATGGCTGCGTCTATGTTGATTTCCCTTTTACTGTTTTTAAACAGCAACTGCGTAGGATTACACTTTGGTCATAAGATATTATTAATGGGGGCGTTATTACGAGTGGCAGAACTTCATAAACCTTTAACCAGATTAGGCTCATGTGAGCATATTTCTGCCTTCCTCATTCACCATATTTCAGGTCCTGTCATGCTCCGACTGTTCAGTAGGAGACTGAACTCTTATTAAGTAATAAAATAGCCTGTCACAGGTGAAACAAAATACCCTTGCCTAGCTCACTTGCCTTTCATCTTTATTTCCTCCATTATTCTCAGTTATATTACACATTCTACAAACAGCTCAACAGCAATGTATTGAGCAAATCTAAATTTAAATCTATATTTAACTTTGTATTCCACTGACACTGGCAGTCAGAATTTTAATAATCCACATTACTTCAAACCAAGTCTGAAGTTGCAATCTGAGCTCCCTGCATGAGTGACATTAAAGGCTCCAAAAGTAGGCCAGTCAGCAGCTGTTATGCCTAAAAATAATTGCTGCCTGTTTGGGTGAGTATAGTGGTTGTGTGTAGAAAATAAAGGTTGCATTGTTTAGCTCCCCTGCTGAGTTTGGCTCTTTAAGATGTTGGAGGTTGCTCAGGAGCTTGGTAAGGAGGTATGTGTGAAGGGGGGTCCGATTTTACTGGAAATTGCTCTATATGGGGTAAATGGCTTTGCTTTGCCCTTGCCAAGGCTCTTTTAAAGTCATTAATAGTGGCCATATTGAGAACATGTGTGAAAGTGAATTGAATCTCTAAGTCATTCAGTATCAGTACACAGTTTTAGGAAGCTGAGTACTTCTCGTCCTCTTTGTACCCTGACCTGGCACTATGGTTTAATACTGATGGTTGACTTGATGTTAAATGAGATGTGATTAAGCTTCTTATGTATTGGAAGTCTCTTTTTATTTTACCGACTGCTCTTGTTTTCCGGATGTAGAAAACTCCACTTCGGATGAGTGGCATCTATGTAAAGTCAGTGGTGCCAAACTCGCCTGCTGCCCAGTGTCAGAGGCTCAGACTGGGCGACCGCATCCTAGCTGTGAACGGAGTCAGTCTTGTAGGCATGGATTATCATACGTAAGTATAATGTCTCAAGCTGCTTTCTGCTTTCCATAATAACACAAAACCAATAACAAACAACATCTGAAATTGGCTTTGCTGGTGTAGTGTGTTCATATAAGGAGATACTCATATTTGGCCTGAAAGAGTCATAAAATTTTGTGCCACATCCTTCTGGTCTGTATCTAGGTCCAGATAGAAGCTTAAAGAAGGATGTCTGGGTTTCACAGATGTGACCCGGTGGGCGTTCTTGGCACTTTAGCCCAGTTACCGCAGTACAGACCAAAATAACGATCCCGTACTCTGCTTCCCTCTCTGTCACAGTGGTAGGGAGATTATCCGGACATCAGGAGATTCGCTCAGATTGCTGGTGGCCAAAACCGAAGCCAGGAGCAGTGGAAGGAGCTCCATCACTAGATGCTAAAACAGCGAAAGACTGAAAAAGACTTGGTGACAGCTGCAGGATTCGGGACAAATCAACAGCACATGACTTTTTGTTTCCTGCTGCTTGGCTGAAGTCCTCAGACACGGGCACTGCAATAATTTATGGCTCCATAAAGAGGATGCTCTCATTAATTATTAAAGTTTTTTTGAGGTTGGTATTGGGAGAGTCCGTTTCTGACTATTGAGCAAACGGTCAAATCTTCAAAAGATTATATATGTCAGTTGTATCTGACAAATTGAGTTATGGGTTCTGACCCCGCTCCACTGCAGAAGCCTCAGTCTTGTCTCTTTTGAATGCAAAAATACCAAATGACTTTTTCAACCAATGTTTTCTACATTTCAATTTGAACGCAGTCTTCATCCAGCGGTCATCTGCATGAAATGCAGTGTGGTACTGGTTTGTAGCAAAATATCTGTGGTAAAGACTCTGGTCTTTGGCCTATTTGAGCTTCGATGTGGTTTGTATTGGGAAGGAAAAGACTGGACTTTTTAGCCTTTAAAACTCAAACCCTATACTTAAAGTACAAAATCTATACACCAAATATTACGATAAATATCAATATATAATACCTTTATATTCTTTAAATATATATGAACCTAAGTCTCATTGTTTTAAACAGTGTTTTTAAATGCAGTAATCTAAAAGCAGTATTTCCAGTGGATATTTTGACTGGTAACATTAAAACAGCTACACATTCAACATCTCATTTCTTTTTTTAGTCAGGTTCAGCAGTTACTGATAACCGTCATGTCACATAAAGATGTGTTTCCTCTTCAATGCCAGAGAAACAGTGTTACATCATTGTTAGATATGTTGAGGATTTTGTTTATTATATTTATATTCTAAGTGATATTGTACATGAGAAATAAATATTGCTTGCTTTTTTTAAGAAAATGTAATGAATGAGCCTATTTTTTGTTAAATTTGTGTTTGTGTTTGGGTAAGTTTATAAATGGGAAAGACTGATCTGGTAAAAAGCTCATTTTCCAGCTGATATTTATTTACTTTTGGTAAAAATATAGGATCACTAGTGGTGCCTCACAGCTCTGCTATATTCATTTTGCTGTCAGATGGTTTGTGAATTACACAGAAATGGTGTAAATCAGGAGTCCAGCTGTCTGCCCTGGTGGTTGGAGACTGGAGAGGGAGAAGTGGAGTTAAGGGTGTGTCTCCCAGTGGGACCAGCACACCGCATGCCATTTATAGAACACTGAGGTTTCCACTCCTTCACTCTGCTTTGTAAGGTCCCATTACACACTGCAGCCTCATGAGCATTTTGCAGGACCCACACTGCGATAGGACTCACTATTAAATGCTGATTGGACAAGTTTGCTGTTTAACAGCTGCACCAAGAATTAAAGCAACATGTTCCACGCTGAGCAGGTTGTGGTTAATAGCTATTACTACATGTACATGTAGATTCTGCAAACCAGACTTTCCTCTGATCTTTAGGTCTTACACTAATTTAGTGATGAACCTTCAGACCTTTCCGCATGGCCAGTCTCACAGACTGACTGTTTAGAGACTCCAGATTTAGTGTCCACCACAGACTGTATGTTTATTCCACTATTACCACAAGGTCTTGTAAATCCATCTCAGACTCCCCCGAAATGATGGTTACTGTCGCTCTTATACTGCTAAATTTATACTGAGTTTTACGACTGGAAAAATGTCTCCTAACTGTTAAATTATATAAGTGATCCTGACACAGATGGACACTTTATTTTGATAGAAACCTACAGACATTAGGTTCAGACTTTGATGAAACAGCATTAAGGTTAAGCTTTAGATTAACTTCAGGTAAATTTAATAAACGCATTTATACTCAAGTTGCATTTAATAAAAATGTGAACTTTTTGTTCAGATTGTTAATTCTTTCCCCACTTATCATCTGATATGTGCTTTAAGTACATTTATTAATACTAAGCTAAAAATAAATATACTTTTATTATTACTTGTATTTTTTACAGAATGTTTTAGAACTTCCATGCCTAAAGAAGTGCAAGTCTTTTCCTCTTTTCAACTTGTCTTTGTCTCAGAGGAAACAATTCCACTGCTGGTTTTGAGTTGCCTTGGCAACAGCATTTATCAAACTTAAACACAGGTCTTCTCACAGACGGTGACTCAACACTGACTTGAACCAAAGATCATGGGTTTCAGTCTTTCTGGGATTTAATACACTCATACCTTAGACAAAGCAGATTATTGTGCAGCATTAGTAAACTAACATTAGACTGTTGCAGAGTGGATGAATGATTTATGCGATTTTTGACTTGGATCTATGAGTTATTTCCAAGTAAACTTAACAAAAATTAAGTTTCTAAAGGCAAGGCAAGTTTATTACATATCCTGCATTATCATACATAGTCATTTAATGTGTAACAAAGATGAAAAGAGCATAAAATAAGATATAAAGTTAGGAATAATATAGTTACAAGAATTAAAATATGTACAATAAATTAAATCCTTTAATATTCATATAGCAAATGATATAAATATTATAACTATAACTATGTAGTACATTCACAGATCACTCAACATTATGACCACTGATAGGATAAGTGAATAATGAAATAATCTAGTTATTTCATTACATTTGGACATGCAAACAGTCAGTTCTTGAAGTTGATGTGCTAGAAGAAGGTAAAATGGGCGCGTGTAAGGATTCATTTTGATGACAAGATTACTCAGAGCATCTCCAAAACAGTGTTCCAGGTCTGCATTACCTAGAACCTACCAAAAGTAATCCAAGGAAGCACAACCGGTGAATCTGCAACAATGTCTTGGGCACCCAAGGCTCAAGCATGTGGGAAGGGAGTGCTAGCCCATCTGGTCTGACCCCAAACTTGAGCTCCTGTTGTACAAAATGTTAACGCTGACTGATAGAAAGGTGTCAGAACACACAACACGCCAGTCAGAGCTGTTTTGGCAGCTTGAGGGGCTAATATGGCTAATGCACAATATTAGGCAGGTGGTGTTAATGTAATGGCTGACCAGTGTATATTTATTATACAATTATACTTTAACATACTGTAATATACGGTACCCACCTTCAACAGCTGAAAACATGGGACATTGTATAATAGTGTTTCATGACCGGGTCTTGTCTTTAAGAAGGCCATCATCTTAAATGACTATGTAGTTTTGGGTTTTTTATTGCATTGCTTATTTTTGAATACAGAAAAAAATAAAATGTTACTTTTGTCCTGTGGCTTAAGCACATTTTTCTGGGTTTGGCCTTTAAGTTTAATTTTTTTTGCTTCTGTTTGAATGTATGTGTAACGAAAGCAATCTGTATTCTACTGTTACTTTTTAATTATTACAATTTAGTTAATTTATTGTGTTTATTGTGAAAATTTATTTCATTCTGTTTGTGTCTGTAGTTCATCACCTTTCTGATCACGGAGGTTAATGATGTAGTTTTATATTGACTGTACAGAAACAGAATGACAGCCCCCACCACAGTTCTGATAAATGCTGGATGTACCCAGATGTTCCACTGCAGCAGCTTGTTGAGTAGTTCTTATTTTACAGAAGTAGCCATCGTTCTACTGAAGTGAAGATATAAGCTGCTCTACGCAGCTCTGGATATGTGAGGTGAGGTATAACTTGGAGACCAAGACATTAAAGCTAGTTTGGAGCTGGAAACGTTAAACACAGGAGTCAAAAACAGAGAGACCACTGCAGTGTCCAGATGCTCCCTCAACAGCCCCCCCTACAGACCGAGGACAGAGATTCTTCATTTCTAGTGGTGTTTTGCTGTAAGAACGAAATGTGTCTCCCTCTACTGACAACCAGGACGAATTACAACAGTGCTAAGTAGATGTCATACATAGTGTTCGTTTCACTTCAGACATTTTTGGGAAACGGAGTCAGTTGTATTGAAGTGATGGACACACCTCTTTTTGTGTTTTTCATGTAATGGTCTTATTGTGAACAGGTGCCTGTAACTGCCACACAGCTGCAGGACCGTTTACGAGATGCGAGGGGAACTAGTGTTTCCAGACAAACCATTCACAACCGACTCCACCACTTTGGCTTGAATGCCAGACGACCGTTGCAGGTGACTCCACTCCAAGACACCGTCATGAACATTTGCAGCGGTCACAAGACCATGTGACCTGGACAACCAGGGCTCCTCACACCAACCAGCAGGATGGAAATATTTGTGGAGTCTTCATAATTAAAGTTTAAGACAATTTATATGATTGGGTTTTTTAACATTTTAAAAGGTGTTTAAAAAAAATTGTGTTAATATAGCATGCAGTAATTTTATGCACATACTTTTGGTTTCAGATGGAGAACACATCGTAAGAAGCTTCCCTGATCTTTCAAGTCAAATCAACTTCGACTGAAGACAAGAAGCAATTAAAGATTTACGGGAAGAGACTGGAACCACACTTTTGGCATTAACAGGTACACAATCCTTCATTATGTCAATATTAAACTTTAATATAACAGAAAAGAAATAAAAGCTGTTCATAGAAATGACATATGTACCGTGTCAACTTTTCAATTAACAGAGCCAATTGTTGAGGTTTGCCAACTGTGAAATCACTATGGGTATGAAAATAAATATGCACAAAAGGTTACATGGACAACAAAAAAAATTAACATTAATTTCTCATACAGATCCAGTGTGATTCCTGAATGTTTTGGACCCAACCTGAATCAGTCAGAAATAGAAACATTCATTCATTCATACTGATACCAACAATAAATGGTTTTGTACATTTTGTATATAGTTACAGTAGAAACTGTTTATTGTAAAAATGGAAGTTTCCAGACATCAATGATAGCGTAAGTAATGATGAAGAGCAAAAGGAAAAAACACTTGTAGAATTTGTATTTTAATATTTATAGAACAATTTGTTAATTTTGGTTCATTTGTGATTTAGTTTTTGATGATTCAAGCATTTATTTAATAATATAATTTTACATGCTAATACTCATTAATTCAATTTGATCATCAATAAAATTAAAGATTAAAAAATCATAGTAGACAAATGTAAGAAAAAACTTAAGGAATACTGATTTTTGAATACAGTATATTTATCATATTGTTTTTTTTTTACTTATTTTTATCATTTATTTAGTTTAGGAGTGTCCTATTAAGATACACTTTTCCCAAAAGTTAGAGCTATAGTACATATAAATTTTGTAATTTTCTTCAGAATTGAAATATACGTTGCATGCAATACTGTGTGTTGAGACATTAAATATTGTCCGTATCCTTTTCTTATTGCATACCCAATGCAAAAAACTAACTACATTTAGAATTTATTAACTGAATATACACTATTACACAGAGTATTTGTGAATTAAATACTTGTAGCACATTAAACAAACTATAGGTGAACTGTGAAAGAATTCACAAATCAGAGGAGTCATTTTGAGCATAGTTGTATTGGAGTGTTTCTTCTATATGTAAATTACCTTCCATGGTAGTTTTCTTCTGCAACTGCAGCTTAGTGGTCAAATATGCAAAACAACATTTGTGAAACAATAACATGAAACAACAAAGCAGCCTGATTGTCAGTGATATAGGAATATAAAAACAGAATCTCTAACCACAAACTAGCTTTACTGTGGTTAAGTTCACCAAGGTATTCAGGGCGAGGCCATGTAAGGCTTTGTATGCAAGTAGTAAGTAAAATCTATATGGAATTTAATTGGAAGCCAGTATAATTGACCGGTCTGGGCTGATCTGGTTGAATTTCCTAGTTCTAGTGAAAACCCGAGCTTAACATCCTGATAGCAGGGCATTGCAATAATCTAGTCTTGTAAAGTATGAACTAACGTTTTTTCGAAGATTGAGAAAGGCTGTTTGAGTGAAATCACTTACATGGGAGTCAAATGACAGATCTGAGTCTATAGTGACCAAGATTTCTTACAGCAGAGGTGTGACGGAAGAATCAGCCAAGTTTAACATTAGCTCTGTCAGTTTAGCTCTAGCAGCTTTTGGTCCTAATAGAAGAACTTGAAGAGCATTGAATTGAAGAAAATTGAGACATCCAGATTTTTATTTCATGTACACAATCCTCTAGTTTCCCTAGTCTGAGTTTATCGTCTGGAAGAGAAGATAAATATAGTTGTGTCATCAGCGTCGCAGTGAAAACTAATTCTGTGTTTGCGAATAACTGATCCCAATAGGAGCATGTATAATGAGAATAATAGGCATCCCAGGACCAGGACTCCAAACTTTACTTATGTTTGAACTATGGTTCACCATTTACACTCAAATTGGTTGCGGTCGGTCACATACGATTTAAACCAGGCTGTTCCAGTAATCCCGACTATGTTCTCTAATCTATTCAATAAAATAGAGCGGTCGATCGTATCAAATGCAGCACTGAGATCGAACAGGATCAGTAATGATATATTGCCTTTGTCAGTGGACAGTAAATGGTAATTTATTATCTTTAGACCCGTTCCAGTTCTGGGATTTGGGCTAAATCCCGATTGGATTTTCTTTGGCGGTATGAGCATAATTCCTGAGAAACTATTTTTTCTAGAATCTTGGATATAAAAGGCAGATTAGAGATTGGTCTATAAAAATGGAGGAGTTTGAGCAGCATGGACCCAGATCATGGAGGGGTTCTTACTGTTAAAATTTTTTGGTGTTAGGAGTAAACTACACAACTTTTTTAAAGCAAAAAAATAATAAAGCCACTCAAGTTTATAACTAAACACATGAGCACAAACAAACATGGTGAACATCAGACAGTGAAAAGAGGTGAAAAGACCAGCTTAAATATCCAAAAATAGGAAAGTTTATTTACATGGTAGACGTAAAGACACAGCACATATTTAGTGAGCATTTCTTAACACCTGCCAAATAAATAACAACAGTAAAAAGACATATTCCCACCCGAGGACCAAAACCAGTGGTCACAGGAGTGCCCTTTAGCATAAATTAAAACATTTAAAACCCACACAAACAAGCAAATAACAAGAAAGAAGGGAAAAAAAGTGCAGTCTGTAATAAAAGTGCGGAATTAAAGTAATAGGCAAAAAATTACACAATACACTAAGCCTGAGTAGTCAATCAGCAAAGACATTTTTGGTTATTTTTGTAGCTTAGCGCTACAGCTACAAGGCTAATGTTGCTAACCACTAAAGGTTGCTAATCCAAAGGCTGTCACCCTATTCCTATGCATAAATACATCACTAACACTTCTCTTTACAACAAACGACAACCAAGTCAGAGTTGCTAGACAAAATCGAGAAGCCTGTATATCGGAATCAGAATATTTTGTATCAAGTGCTGTGGTCACAAACTGAAAACAGTAGGAATAGGAAACACCTCAGCTCCCTCAAAACAACATGGCCAGTGTCCTGCATTAATATCACTCTCAACATAAAGGCACAGATCTGTTCAGACATAATATCCACTAACTCGTTTTGCTCAACATGAAGTTCAAATGTTTAACACAAAAAGTGCCAATACACCTCAGCCAGCATTTAACTCATTCAGGATGGACGAGGGACGTCCCAATTCAATGTTTCAGATCTAGGCAGATCAAGGAATTGTTTATCAACTGTTATTGGTTCAAGCACAAGCAAACTTGGCCCTAATTTGACTAATATAATGTGGTTCTCTGTTTTGTTTTTTTTTGTTTTTTTTAAACTTATTTAAACTACAGGCCAAAAGTTTTAGAACATGCCGTTTTCCAGTGTTCACTGGTAATTTAAGTTCTGTTACAACCTTAGTTGAATGTCACCAAAGTCACAAAACTAAATAAATATTTACAAAAATGTATTTTTTAATGGAAATTTTTCAGAAATGAAGTACCTAATTAACTTACAGCTTTCCTGAAGCATAGGAATAAATGAAGCCCTCAAACTTAATGCAAAGAATTCCTTGAGGTGCAATAGGTTTCCAGTTTTACTGTTGCTCCATTCGGTGCTGTTCATCCCAAACCAACTGAATGAAGCTGAAGTCTGGAGACTGAGCTGCTACTGAATCTACTTTCGAGACCTTTTCTTCTAATGTTCTGTTCATTCTCTCACTGTGTGTTTGTACTGTAGTACTTCCTGCTCTACAGTATTGTACTAATACTGCATCAGAGGGTGGAGGAACAATGTGTTCCAGCTCCACCTTTTCCTCCACATTGTTATCTCCATA
>JBBIGC010074477.1:0-10597 GCA_037576955.1 Lepidarchus adonis
CCTGCCCCCTATCAGTACTAATTGATATCAGCTGCTTTAGTCCTAATTGATGGCCTATAAAGGCTTCTTATTACCCAGGAAGCACACATGAAAGACTTCTTGATGGGTAATAGCAAAGAACTCTACCAAATTCTTCGTAATCTTATCGTTGAAATGCATTCTGATGGGAATGGTTATAGATGCATTTCCAGAATTCTGAATGTTCCTGTGAGCACTGTGGGGGCCATTATCCGAAAATGGAAAGAGTATCAATTCACCATAAACTGGCCATTATCAGGTGCTCCACATAAGACTCCTGTCCGAGGAGCTCTCCAAAAACCACTCAGGCAGAACTTCAGGAAGACTTTGCACCAGCATGTACTGTTGCTACATAGAATACTATAAGCAATGCACTGAACCGCTATGACATCCATGCACGCTCACCACACAAGACTTCATTACTGAACAAAAAGCATGTTGATTCTCAGTTAAAGTTTGTGAAACAGCAATTGGAGAAGCCTGTGGATTACTGGGAGACTATAGTATAGTCAGATAAAAGCAAAACTTTGGCAGTCATTCTACACACCATGTTTGGAGGAGAAATGGCACTGCCCACCACCCCAAGAACACCATACCAACAGTTAAGTTTGGGGGTGGAAGCATCATGGTTTGGGCTGCTTTTCAAAAAGGGGTACTGGCAGACTTCAAATTATTGAAAGCAGGATAAATGAGGAAATGTACTGGGACATTCTGGATAAAAATCTCCTGGCATCTACCAAAGCTAAAAATGAAAAGAGGGTGGACAAGGAAACAATGAATTGGTTTCAAAGAAAGAAAATCAAGTTGCTTGAATGGCCCAGTCAATCACCTGACCTAAATCCCATAGAAAACTTATGGAGAGAACTGAAGATCAAAGTTCATAAAAGAGGCCCAAGGAACCTTCAAGATTTAAAGAGCGTTTGTGTGGAAGAACGGACCAGAATCACTCCTGAGCAATGCAGACGATTGGTCTCTCCATACAAGAGGCGTCTAAAGCTATTATCACCAACAAAGGCTTTTCTACAAAGTAATAAATAAAGTGTGTTCAATACTAAATTCCTGTGTCATTTCACTTTATTTATTATGACTCGTATACTTAAACATCTGGTGCAAAGCCTCAGTAAATTTCTAGACATTACTACTGTTATTAATTATGTGTTCATAATAATGCTTCAATGTCAATGACAAAATGGCAAAAATATGGGGAAAAGATCAAAAATAATTTTATTTTTCCAAAACAGTACAATAAACAGTAATATGAATTTAAATCAGAATAAGTAATCTCCTTTTCTATTTATATATCTTATATATTACGTTTCAATTAGTTACAATTGAGAAGTAATGATTGACGGCACTGGTGGAGATAACAATATAAAACAGATTCAAAGATTGTGTTGTGTACTCAAAAACAGACACAAAAAATTTTTGAAATGATGATGAAAGCACAACATCTGTTTATTAATGCAGATCCAAATATCATACTCAGAGAACGTGGTGCAATTCAGTAATATCTATAACCCTAAACATAAGATCAAAAGAAGGATATACAATACAGACGGAAACACAGAACAGACGTAACCACACTAGGCTAGAAAACACGAATAGAATTATGCTCAAATTAAGGCCATGAGACATTAAAAACATAGACAAACACCTACAAGAGAGACTAATGTTTACTATAAAAGTGCTCTTCGTTCATGTTTAATAAATATGTATGAGTTCCAACTTACAGCGAAATTTGTATTACGTCGCGTTCGGAGGAACGGAAACCAGACATAATTGGAGGACCCCCTGTACATACATATATATATATATATATATACATATATAATATCTTTTCATGGGACAACACAACACTGAAAATATGATACTTTGATACAATGTAAAGTAATCATTGTACAGTTTGTATAACAGTGTCAATTTGCTCAAAATAACTCAACACACAGCCATTGTCTAAACCACTGCCAACAAAAGTGAGTACACCCCTAAATAAAAATGTTCAAATTGTGCCCAATTAGCCTTTTTCCTTCCCTGGTGTCATGCGACTTGTTAGAGTTACAAGTTCTCAGGTGTGAATGGGGAGCAGGTGTGTTACATTTTGTGCTATTGTTTTGCCTACAGTCAAGCATGGTGGTGGGAGTGTCATGGTTTGGGCTGCATAAGTGCTGCTGGCACTAGGGAGCTACAGTTCATAGAGGGGTGAATGCCAACATGTACTGTGACATACTGGTGCAAGGCACTATTCCAGCATGATAATGATATTGACACAATTTGAACGTGTTCACTTTAGCTGCCAGTGGTTTAGGCATTAATGGTTATTTATGGAGTTATTTTAAAATTACACTGTTATACAAGCTGTACACTGACTACTTTACATTGTGTTGTCCCATGAAAAATATAATAAGATATTTTCTAAAATGTGTACTCACTTTAGTGAGATACTGTGTGAATGGCAGAGGTGGAAAAGTAAAAAAAAAGTGATTTTACTTTCTTTTTTTATTTAAATGTGCAAAGATAATTAGAATTTTGAGCAAGGTATGTTTTCTCCTTCCTCTCCTAAAGCCTCAGCTGGCAAGTCTGTGTGCCACTTCCTCTAGAGTGCAAAACATTACGGCGCACAGACCTCCACAGTCTGAGGAAACCTATGGTGACCCTGAGCCAGAGCAGACTCAGCCGAGCCCCAGCACACCGATGCCCCAAGCTCAGGGCCCAAACGTGGAGAACGACTCCAAGTCCTCCACTGACAGTCCATCGCTGGGTAGCGTGGGAGAGGCAGGTCAGTCCAGTCACCATAACTGTCATTTGATGGCACTTGATAATAATAGTAGGCCAATAGAAAGAGCATTATTAATGTGTGCAAAATACTGTCATTACATGAAACCTCTGAGTGGTTTACTGATGTGATGGTACAGTGTGTAGTTAACCTCACAGCTCACATCAGTCATTCATTCAAAACATTAAAGAACAAAGGAGAAATCATTGTATGAGCAAACACAAACCATAATTTCAAGCCTGACATTGTAGAAGCAAATTAGCTTCCATCACATGTTAAAATGACCAGATAAGATTACGTAGCACAACAATTTTGATCATCAGGATTAATTATGTGCCCTAAACACATGCAAACAGATGTTCACCCCTCTGTGGTTTGTTAGCAGATGGCTACACTCATCAGCTTTGTGAAGCGGAAACGCCTCAAGACCCACATACTCCAGATTTCAAGGCCATTGGGCAAGCCAAAGGAGATTGTAAGGCAGTTGTGTCTGGTCTGCTGTGTGGCAAACCCATGAAATGGGAGGTCACCTTTGACATTGAGCCTTACCTGAAAGGCCGAGAGCGAGAAGAGAAGGTCCATGAAGATCTATGGAATGAAACCTTCCATCACCTTGCTGCACGGTCCATTATTCAGGACTTTGAGCAGATGGCTAACAAGGAATGTGAAATTGAACATGGTAAGTGATGCACCAGCACTGCCCCAATGCACTGTATGCACTGCAGAGTTACTATTTACAGTATGTACAATCAGTAGGCAATTTGGTGGGGGGATTGGGAGGCCCCTTGTAATTACAATAATGCATCCCCTTGTTAACCTGCCATCTCTCACTGTGTGTGGTGTGTGTGTTTGTGTTGATTGGTGGGATGGTAGCAGGGGGTGCTGTCATGGGGCAGTTGAGCAAATCACCTACTGTCTACAATATGCTATAAATAATATTGAATAAATGGGGAATTAAAGATAATTGGGAGGTTTATTCAAATACTGAGATTTAATAAAAGATAGCTGTTGATCTGAAAGCCCTACAATCCTCCATATTCATACAACTGCCACCAGTAGGTGGCAAACAAATGGACTGAACCTTCCAGTCATCTTAGTATCCAGATCTATACAATGGTGTTAAAGCATTATGCCGAAATATCAAGAAAAATTATTCTTGGTTTGATACAAACAGTCATCCTTTGACTCAGTACAATCTTTTGATATAGCAAAAATACAGAGTGACTGGAAATATGGCTTATATTTATGTGCTAATGTTTCCATTTTCAGTTTCTTAAAGCATTTAACATAATAAAAGTTCAATATTTAATACAAATGTTGTGCTTTATCGCATTCTGATTCTAGTCACAAGCTAACAAGTTAGCCAAAAGTGAAGACACTCGTCACAAGCTAACATGCTAGTCACAAAACAATGATACATTACAATACACTAACGCTACAATGTAATTCTGTACTATAGGATAAGTCCCAACTACGTTGTAGTATTTTCAACCTTGCATCTGTTTTACCTTGTTGTGCCAATAGAACTGAATTTATGTACTTTTTAAAAAAATACATTTTATGGGCAGACTAGCATGCTAGCATGCATACACTTACAGACCACTGGTTTGTCTATGCTCAGAGTTGTATACAGCCTTTGTTTAAATGAATAGATGAATTTTTCAGAAGTCAACATCAACCCATAGTTCAGGTATGTTGAAGATTAGCTAGTTTAGGATATATCTTACTCACCTCCATTGTTGCCGGTCATGGCTTAATTACATTACAATAAATACCAAATAAGCACCAGACTTAATTCTTTCTTTTAGGTTCTGGTAGGCGGTATCAACTGTACGCCATGCAAACCAGCAAAGCCTGCAACATCCTGAGCAAATACACAGCGTTAGTGCCCATTGATCTAGACAGCAATGAGTATTTGCCAACCTCAATTGAATACCTCCACACTGGTGAGTCATGCCTCTGTTTCACTAAAGAGCGTCAAATGCATCTGTCAGTGTGCTTCATCCCATGAAAGAAACCAGTGCTCAGCTAAGAACCCCATTCATATAAGAGCAGAAGCTGCATTCAGTGCTACTACACTGCATTTGAACCGTATGAGTCATGATGCTGGCAGTAAACCTGTTTTATAAAAGAAGTAGCACAGAGTTGGATATTGAACCCTTAAACTGTACACTGCTAAATTCCTTAGCCTTACTATAGCATTACCAAAGTTTTTTTTTTTTTTTAAATTATAGCTACTGGTGATTTCTCATAGCCTTCTAGGCCTTCAGAGGGCTACACTGCAACCCCATACCCCTGCCATTTTTTTTTGGCTCAATATATTTCTCTATATATAATTAGATTATAATGAGATAATAATTAGATAGTAAAGATTTAATTTATGTGCTATCACCTGACAAGTGTCAAAATCTCCCTCTTTTGTAACCTCAGTGTCACGTTGTGATGAAAGCAGATGTTGTAATTTAGATTGGCTGCTGTGTTTTATTTTTTTATTTTATTTAATTTTTTTTTTTTTTTTTTGCTGCCGACTTTCCAACAGTCAGTTCTTGAAGTTGTTGAGCTGGAGGCAAGCATTAGCATTAGCCACTTTGACAAAAGCCTTATTGTGATGACTCAGAGCTTCTCCAGAACAGCTGGTCTTGTTTAGTGCTCCAGGTCTGCATTAGTTAGTACCTACAAAACTGATCCAGGGAGGGAAAACTGGTGAATTGTGAACGTCAGGCTCACTGATGCATGCGAGGAGTCAAGGCTAGTTTGTCTTGTCCAATCAGAAGGGCTACTGTGGTGTTTAAAGTAAACAGTCGCTCTGATAGAAAAGTCAGAACACAGTGCACTTCTTTCAGAGCCGAAGCATCAGTATTGCGTGTTAATGTGATGGCACGTGATTCATATGTGCTAATTGTGCCCTGTGTTCATTTCCAGGGGAAGAGCTGAAGAGAGGTTCTCACTCGAGCTCACGGTCCAGTAGCAGGAAAAGCCGGGGCTACTCCGTGGGCCTCGGCCGCTCTCAGTCCGGCCACCTGCCTGAGGGGGATGATGAAACTCTGCTGCCTCGTAAGGCCATCCAGTAGTGTTGAAAATGAATGTGGAATAGGAGAAGTGTATATAAGCAATCAGTGGTACTGGTTTTTCAAGACAACACATCCACAAATGACCGTTTAAATAGAAGTGCAGGTATTGCTCCCTCTGAAGATTGGCGGGATGCACTGCAAAGATAATATTGTAGCATTTGGGAGGGAAACCCCAAGCCTCTACAAGTGAAACTCGAACACCAGGGTTGGATGCAAATTGGACAGCGTCCAATATCCTTTATTTACCAGCCTTGAACAAGACTTAAAGGAACCCGTGCGCCCTCTTGTTTCAGAGCAGCACATAACAACCCCAGGTCGAGCTTGATCTGCTCAGTGCGGCCGCGCCACCATTTCACAATGGACACTCTTCTTGTCCATGGTGGACACGAACACACTGAGCAGAACAAGCCCACAACACAGCAGCACAAACACACTGAAACACACAAACACACAACACAATCCCTTAATAAAACCCTCCCGCTAAACACAGCCTTTAACCCCAACACACACAAACTCCAGCACAAACACAAACCACCCATGATGCCGTGCGTGCCCACTCCGCAGCGGCAGCCAATAAGAGAGCGAACACCAACCCCAAAGTCACCACAATATTATTTGGGAACATCAAGTATAAAATTATCTTAAGTGATTTTGTTATCTGCCAATTGAATAATATGACGTCACTAGATAAACTAAACAAAAAATTGTGTATATGGCCTTAGCGTAAATTTCTGAATCAATTTTACAGAAGTAGACATACTGTAGGCAATTTTAGATTTGGATGTGTAAGTATATGTTGATACAGGGAGGAGTTTGAGGTATTTAGACTAGACAAGGTCCAAAAGCTGTTATCAAGATGCACTTCTCTGCTGGCAACATTACAATAATACCAGCCAGATGTGGTGGTCACGTTGCTTTGGCAACATGCTTTTGTTTTTTTTTTGACAGCAGCTGATTTTTGTTGCAAAATTTCAGCAAAAGTAGCAAATATATAGAAATACTTATATTTTGGTTCATTAAAAACAGCATTATTTAAAGGACCCAGTGACACTTGTGGAGGAGTTAGACTTTTTGTAATGGCATAGAAAATGGCAGGTGACAGGGTCATGGGCACCCAAGGCTCTTTGATGCACGTGAAGAGTAAAGGTTAGCCTGTTTGGTCTGATTCTGCTCCTGTGCTTAATGCTATAAAACAAAGGTGTCAGAACACACAGTGCACCACAGTCAGGGCTGTTTTGATGGTATGATGGGGACGCTGTATTAGACAGGTGGTTTAAATGTTATGATTGATGGGTGTATAATGAATGAAGTGAATCACCTGAAGAGGCCATTTTTAATTAAAAAAAATATATTTTTAAACAGATGAAGATGGCACTTCGCCCTGTAGCACTCCCTCGTCGGCTGGATGGGAACGATGCAGCTTTCCAGAAGGTGAGTAACTGGATTAATGTGTGGATACGCCTGCTATTTACATTGGGAATTTGCAATTATAATGACCTAGGGTAACACTTGAGGGAGGGCAAAGTGTACTGAATTATTCTCATCCATTAAGAACTTGATTGCCAAGTATAAAACACCAAATCCTCTGTTGGTGGTTGAGGAAAGTGTCAGGGCAGGTTGCCCCAACCCTGCCCTTTGCTGAAACCCATTATCCAATCTTAGGGGAGGTGTGGTTTCCCCTTACTGGCTGACAGGCAGGTACCCTTCCCCAGGGCTGTGATGCCGTCAGGAGGAGAGAGTGGTGCGCTGATAACAGAAGAGTTTAGCGCTGATATGTTACACCTGAAGCAAATGCCTTATCTGCACATCTACAGTTTAATATTGATCATGTGGACGAGGGGTGGGGATCACAGGGTAATACATTAATGAATAAACTTTGAAAATGTTAAAGGCCACTAATGACATAGTATATAATAAAATCTTAAAACAACTATATAAATAATAAAATAGTAAAATAAATACAGTAACATCTTTCTCAATTAGAAACTTAATCAGAACATTTGGCGCTAACAAAAGTTGATGGACACAGGCCAGCAGAAAAGTGCAAAAGCCAATCACATTGGTGATGTGTGACTTGCAGACAAGCCCTTGGTTAGAAAGTGTTGTTTAACAGTGTTTCTTTGAATTATGAAGCATTGCGCTTTTGTTTGATCCAAATGATTGTTGAGGACAGTTTCTAGATGCTAGATATTGATTGGGACATGCAATTCTACACCCTTGCATTATTGGGTCTTTCCCCCTTTTTCAAAGAAGAATGGGCTAAAATTCACCCTATTTTAGGACAGGACCACAATTGTTTAGTTGCGGTTATTGCTGCATGAGTAGGTCATACAACATTTTAAAATCACAGGTTCACTTACTTTTACAACAGACAGATATGTTATTGGAACATTTTTTCAATAAATTAATAAACAAATATAATCATTTTTGTATTGTAATCATTGTTTTTTTTTTATCATTTTGGACACAGTTGATAATCAGAGTATAGAGAGTATACAGTATTTTACAAAACTGAGTACACCCCTCACATTTTTGTCAATATTTTACTATATTTTTTCATTGAACAACAGAAGATATGACACTTTGATAAGAAGTAAATTTGGTGTACAGCTTGTATGTAAATGTCTAAACCACTGGCAACAAATGAGTCCACCCATAAGTGAAAATGTCCAAATTGTGCCCAGTTAGCCATTTTCCCTTCCCAGTGGGTTAAATTTGATGTTATCACTCTCACACTCTCTCATACTGGTCATTGGAAGTTCAACATGGCACCTTATGGCAAAGAACTCTCTGAGGACACAGTGGTATCCATACAGTGGTTTAACAGGACAGGTTCTACTCAGCACCAGCATTGCCGGTTGACCAAATAATTTGAGTGCACATGCTCAGAGTTATATACAGATGTTGTCTTTTGAAAATGAGTTCTGCCAGCATTGCTGCAGAGGTTGTAGGAGTGCGGGGTCAGGCTGTCAGTCCTCAGACCATACACCGCACACTGCATTAAGTTAGTCTGCATGACTGTCATCTCCGAAGGAAGACTCTTATAAAGATTCTAAAGAAGGTCTGGTGAAACAAAGATAATCTTATTTGGTGTCAAGCGTGTGTGGTCAAAACCAGATGAGGAGTACAAGACAAGTGTGTCAGAATCAGAATCAGAATTAGAAAACTTTATTAATCCCAGGTGGAAATTGTTTCAGAAAACTTCTACCTACTGTAGCTCCATGTTGTCATGGGAGTAGAAGAGGATTCCAGTGGCAACCTGTGAAGCTCTAGTGAACTCAATGCCCAAGAGAGTCTTGCCTACAGTCAAGCATGGTGGTGGGAGTGTCATGGTTTGGGGCTGCGTGAGTGCTGCCGGCACTTGGGAGCTACAGTTCATTGAGGGAACCAAGAATGCTAAAATGTACTGTGACATACATGATCATCTCCCATTGGAAACTGAGCCATAGGGCAGTATTCCAACATGATAACGACCCTAAACACACCTCCAAGAGGATCACTGTCATGTTAAAAAAGGGTAAGGCAAACCCTATTAAGCATCTGCGGGGCATCCTCAAACAAATAGTGGAGGTCTCTAGCTCCATGTTGTCGTCATGGGAGTAGAAGAGGATTCCAGTGGCAACCTGTGAAGCTCTAGTGAACTCCATGCCCAAGAGAGTTAAGGCAGTGTTGGAAAATAATGGTGGCCACCCAACATATTGAAACTTTGGGCACATTTTGGACATTTTCACTTAGGGGTTTACTACTCTACATTGTATCAACGTGTCATATCTTAAGTGTTGTCCCATGAAAAGATATAATAAAATATTTACAAATATGTGAGGGGTGTACTTACTTTTACTTTTTATTAACTTAATTAACACATGGGACCTCTTTTTGTTAACAAATATCTAAAAATACCATGCTTTTACAACTAAAAGTAAATATTAGCTTGACTGGAACAGGCTTCACTTAATAAACACAATATCATTGCACCTCTTGGGCACAGTCACATGAAAAGCTGTGTCATGAAGCCAAGCACCATGGGCATTTCAGGGACTCTCTGGAGTGTGGTTACGCATATGAGGCTTAACTAAATGCATATGTTTTCACTAGATTAATCTTGGCATCAGGCTATTACCTGTACAGAAATCTCACAGGACTAAAGCTGGTCACTGTGTTGCTTAAATATATAATTGTGAGTAGAACTTTTATTCCCCAGCTGTACAATGTCATTTTTTCTGCATGGACAGAACAAGTTTTGTGTTGTTGCTTTTTGGTTGTGATATTGAAAATCTTCCGTGGTGGCACAGTTTTTTTTGCCTAGAGCAGCACATTGACACATTGACTGTGGTTTGCCCACTAGCAACACAACCTACATATACTCACACTCTCTACACTTATAGCTGTTTAAATCCTCTAATGCAATATTGCTTGAGGAGCAATAGAGTTTCTAACATGTCCTTGCCCTGTGCCTTCTGTATGTGAGTCGTTAGTGTGTGTGGGTGTGTGTGTGTGTGTGTGTGTGTGTGTGTGTGTGTGTGTGTGTGTGTGTGTGCGCGCGTGTGGGCGGCTAACCTGCTGCGGCTGTTCTCTCTCTTTCAGCCTCTCAAAGGAGCCCGTCTGTGACCTCTGACCACTCTCAGAGATCAGTGGAAAGCCTCTTCTCTGCCAGGTGAGTACCAGAGAGAGAGAGAGAGAGAGAGAGAGAGAGAGAGAGAGAGAGAGAGAGAGAGAGAGAGAGAGAGAGAGAGAG
>JBBIGC010074535.1:0-10596 GCA_037576955.1 Lepidarchus adonis
TGTGTGTGTGTGTGTGTGTGTGTGTGTGTGTGTGTGTGTGTGTGTGTGTGTGTGTGTGTGTGTGTGTGTAATTAATCTAAATAACATAAGATACGCATTCCTAGACTCACCGAAACCAACATTCAACACATGCACACACACAAGTTTGTGAAGATGTGAAGTCATACACAGAGCTGAGGGATTTTGAGACCAAGTCAACACCATGAACTCTTTGCTATGTTCCTCAAACCATTCCAAGCAAACAATGCTTCTTCTAAGCAGGGAGCATTATCCTGCTGAAAAAGAGGCCACTGCTATTAGGGAATACCGATGCCATTAAGGGGTGTACTTGGTCTGCAACAATGTTTAGGTAGGTGGTAACTACATCACATATGGAACATCCACATGAATACTAAGACCCAAGGCATCTTAAAAAAGTTGGGACAGGACAACAAAGGACTTGAAAGTACATGGTACTGAAAGATACTACTAATTACATTAATTGGCAACAGGTCAATAACATGATTGCAAACATGAGTTTACAAATTATGGAACAATTTCAGAATCATGTACCTTGGCATTAAACTGTGAAGTCTTTGAATCATCATCAATGCATAATATCATCAAAAAGATTCTCTGTGTGCAAGCGACAAGGCCGACAATCGGTACTGGATGCCACAAAGCTCTGGGCCCTCAGGTGGCACTGCATGAAAAACAGACTTGATTTTGTCATGGAAATCAATGGATGGACTCAGGAACACTTCCAGAAATCACGGTCTTTGAAAACTGTTCACTCGTTCATTCAGAAATGAGTCTTAAAGCTAAAGAAGAAGCCATATGTGAACATGATCCAGAAACACTGCCATCTTCACTGGGTCAAAGTTCATACTGTGCTGATTTAAAACGGACTGAGGCAAAACTGTTCAGTGGTCAGAAAAATCAAAAATGGAAAAAATTCTTTCTTGGAAAACATGTACACAGCTTCCTCTGGACTAAACAGGAGAGAGGCCATTCAACTCCATTATCGGTACTCAAATTAAATTTTTAATAAAACATTTACTCTGTCTAAACATTTGATGTTTTCTAAGTTCTATTGTGAATAAAATATTTTTTTTAAATATAAAGCAGGTTTATACGATTTGCACATCGTTGCACTCTGTTATTTATATTGTGTTTTGTATAATATATAATATAATATTATAATGTATTTTACTTTAGCATTGCAGGTTTTGGATTGGGATAAAATATGTGACGTTTCAGTTAGTGTTAGGCTCAGAAGCTTGGGGACACAGGCCCAGATGAGAGTCAGATTTTAATGGCTGTTCAAGAATTTAGCTGGAATCCATTAGTAGCAAGTACAGGAGATGTCTATGCAGGATTCCATGAAATGTGGCTTGACTTGTGTTAGGTCAACAAGAATAGGTGTGTCTTTGAATATGCATGGTTAGGTTTAGGGGATTCTACTTCAGTGTGGATTTAAACAGCATTTCCATGCCACCAAACCTCTATATAGAAGACAACCGTATAGAAGACAACCGGTTTCTGAAATGGCTTGGGAATACACTGCTGTTGTTTTTGCTGTTTGCATTCACCTTGACTAGTCGAATGTTTCCCATACCGTCTTTCCCCAACGATAGGCTTACACATGAGTTTTACAAACCTGGTGTTGGGTGCAGCTTGCTTAAATGGGACGGCCTATCTAAAAACATGAAAACACATTCACTAAAAGTATAATTCAGAGCATAAAAAAAATTTAAATGTACTGTTTACTGCAGCAACAAACAGTTCGAAAAGCAACAAAAAGGAAACATATTCCTTCCAAATCAGATCCATAAATGTTGTCTTCATCACCGAATAACTTGATTTAAGCTGCGTTGCTGTCGCTGATGCCGGACACACTTTTATCATTGATATTTCTCTCAGATGTTGCAGACGTTGCAATTTGCGTTTGAGTTTAAATTCTGCAGCGTAATTGCAGCATGATATCGATAAGTTCCAATTTTTATCAATTTAATTGTTTGTGCTCAACTACGATATAATGTCACTACCGGTATAGAGCTGCAAAGGTCTCCAGGGGTCAAATTAGATGCTTTTACTTCTCAGTACATTCAGTAACACTGAGGCTAATAACATGGGGCAGCTTATTTTAGATTTTTAAAACATAAATGAGGATTTCCTGCAGCTAATATAATGGGGCGGCCTATAATGTGGTGCGGCCTTTCGTTGGGGAAATACAGTAATGCCAACAAGCAGAGTTTCTAATCAGCTCTCTATTCAACCCCCAGCACACGGACCAATGTGTAACACATTTTATACACATAATATACAAGACTGAGCAAAAGCTCTTAGCCATTTATCTCAGTGCTGAGAGTCTTTCTGCAGCAAGAGCACAAGTTACAACAGTAACGCAATAAAGAGAATCAAGAGCTTGATCTGTGTAAAGATGTTTAAAGGTCATTGATATGTTGTGATCTTCTGTTGTATACCACTCTGGCTGTAAAGCTTGCAAACAAAAATTACACTTATATGTACTGCACCAATGTACCAGAGACATGATGTTACAATAAAGAGATTTGATTTGATTTGATTGATTAAGCTGGTTAGAAGAACACAGTTTTGTTTCCAGATCTTCTCTCCAGGGCTCCAGCCATTGCATGGATGTGTGAAACTCCAGCAGAACCTGGTTTTATGGAAGGAAGGACTGATTGAGGCCAAACCACGGATTTGGTGAACTGGAAATGGTGAAGCCAACACATTGACACAAAAAGCCCCTGTTAACAAGGTTACTGTTATTTACAATTATACTAATATTAATGTTTTGTTGAAGGAAAAAAGCTTTAAAATATAATTTTGCACAGTACTATGCATCTCATATGTTTTTGTATCTTAGTTCTTATATAGAATAAAACACAACGTGCTGCTCTGGGCCTGAGGTTACAGGAGTCCTGTGTGCTGACAGTGTCTACTCTGCATGGACTTTCCATTTGCTGGAGGCTTGATTAATGACTGCTGGAGGTCATGCAGCGTCCACTGTGATTTACGACAAGCCTTATGCAAATAAACACAAACACATACACACCTGTTGTGAGAAAATGACTACCTGAAAAGGGCATGTACCTTATCTATTGACTGTGCACTGCATATGCATTTGAACAGCTATTTTTAAAAGGAGTGTTGTGGAATCAGTGACGTCCCAGTAGACAAAGGCAGATAAAAATACATGAGCAACAGAAGAAAGGAAAATTAAAAATGTAAATAATAATCACAATTTCTTTGTACAGTAAGGGGGGGGGGGGGGTATCAAAGCATATATCACCCATGCACGAAAATGCACCAATCAGCCATAACATTAACACCATTGACTTATACAATAGCATTGACTGTCCAGTTATTTCATCACAAGGTCATCTGTCGACAGGGTATATTATGCCACAAGTGAACAGTCAGTTTTTGAAACTGAAGTGCTGGAAGCAGGAGCGTAAGGATCTAAACCACTTTGATAATGTACTTTTTGCAGAAAGTTTTATAGAGTGTTGCAGGTGTGTGTTAGTTATTACCTGCCAACTGTGATCCAAGGAAGAACGACCAGGGAGTCAGGGTCATGGGCGTGTCCAGCCAAAAGAGGAGGTCCTGTTGTACAAAACGTTAATGCTGCTCTGAAAGAAAGAGTTTAAAACGCACAGTTTAAAAAAAAATTCTATATTGAGCAGGTGGTCTTAATGTTATTGCTGATTGCTACTGCAACGTGTTTGCATTTGATGAAAGTCTCGTCAACCAGGTGTGTGTGTTACAGGGATAAATGGGAGATTAATAAAGATCAACCACACACACACACACTCAATCCAAGATCATACAATTACTATTTTTCTGACAATGAGGATGACTCAACCCCACCCAGCTCACACACACAGCCTGGATGCACTGGTGACATTGCAGCCATACTAACAATGCTGACAGCTATTGGTATGTGTGTGTGTGTGTGTGTGTGTGTGTGTGTGTGTGTGTGTGTGTGTGTGTGTCCATGCACATAAACTAGCAGACAGTCTGAGTGGAGCGGGTGAAAAAGGTCGAGCCGTCAGCGGCGGTGGCCTATGACACAACCCCATAGTCCGAATAGTGGAAATAGACTTCAGGGCAATGCAGCCTGTCCAGGCCAAAACAACCCGACTGATTTTATTACATTACCCTGCTGAACTCAAACAGAGAGGACTACACTCCAGTCACGTTACAGTCAGAGAAGACTTTTTCACCTTCAGTGCTCTTTAGAATGTGTGTGTGGGGGGGTGATGGGGCGCACACACTCACACTCCTTGGAGATTTGGCTTAATAGGATAGAAAGCTGATTATCATGAGGTGGAGAGGGTGCGAGGGCTGGCGGATGTTTTATTCAAATGCAGAGTTAAAAAGGAATAAGTGTGTTTGATCTCTCTGCACTGTTTCTGTCTCACTGCCTCATGCCTTAGAGTGCGAATGTGCGATCATACGACATCTAATAGTCATAAAAACGTAACTATTCACCCAAAAAGAGCCTATAGTTTAAAAAAATGAACGGCACCATAATGAATTATGGTCAAATGTATGAATGAAAGGGAGCCGATGATCTTTCCTAATACTAATAAACTTGCTTCTGGCATGAATTCCACCGTACCGGGTCTCTCGGCTCGCCACTGGTGGGTGTTTCTATGCTGTTTTTGTTATGGAAATGAAGGGAAAGCACTGGGACTCTATTGGACGTATCTGGGGCAGGAAACAATCTGATATGCTGTTTCTTATTTTTATTTAATGTTACACCAAAGTTTACAGTGAGATGATAATATGGCTTTTTTATGGTTTCATAATGGCAGCTGTCTGTCTGCTTTTGTTATAGCTTAGATATTATTAGCAGCGTCTTGGGTTATCGTACTTTTAATGTACCATCTCCAATATCATCAGGTCAGGTCATATGCAGAAATATGTAAATCATTCACAGTGAGGCCCTTGTCAAAGTGGCTCAGATCCAAACGCTCATGCATTTTTCCTGCTTCCAGCACATCAGTTTCAGGAACTGGCTGTTCGTTTACTACGTCCCTCGCAGGGGCAATTGGAATGAAATAACTAGATCATCAATGTTGTCCACTTCCAACAAACAGGAACAAACAGGAAATGGGGAGAAAAATTCAAGAGTTTGCATTATTTCTAGACTTTTATTTAAATTTTTGCAGATTTGGCATTAAGACTTTTTTTCTGAGGCTTATCCCTTCTGCTGAAGTGTGTGTTCAGAGGACTCTCATGTGGACTTGATCTACTCATCAGAGGCATTGCCACAAGCTTGAGGAGTCCATGAAATGAGAAAATAATGCAAAATAGAAACATTGTGATTTGTTAAATTATGTGGTATTATATTATATGGTTTTTCACATTAATTTGTCATAAAGTATGATCTGATCTTCTTCAAGGATATTGACAAACATACATGTGCCTAAAATGTGTTGTGTTTATTGAGAACAACCATAAACAATTCATTTTGTTAGTGGAAAAAGTATGTGAACCCTTGTAATAATTGGGTGACCCCCACCCCAGCAGCAATGACCTCAGCCAGGCGCTTTCTGAAAGCATCTGGAGGTGCTTTTAGTTCAGGAGGAATCTTATCCCATTCTTAATAACAGAACTGCATAAGCGCTGTCAGATTCTCTATTGGGTTGAGGACTGTCTCTTTCTAACCCGTTCCAGCTTTATGTAATTCAACAATTCTTGATCGTAGATCCTCTGAAAGCTCTTTAGGGCTGAGGCATGGCTCACATAAGTGTATTCTTCTTAAAACATGCGAGTGTTTATTAGGTATCTCACCTCCAAACAAGCCTGCAGGTATGCTAACACCTGACTGCAATTAGCTTTTTTGAGGTCATTAACTCAAGGGTTCACATACTTTTCCACTATTTGAGTTGTTTATGGTTGTTCTCAATAAAAGATCAGATTTTTTGCATGTTATTATTTTTGGCACTTTGTGTTTGTCGATACCATTGACTTAGAAGAAGATCAGATCACATTTTAGGACAAATTCATGCAGAAAATCATGTAATTCTAAGAGGTTCACATACTTTTTCTTGCCATTGCAAGTAAATTCAATTCAATTTTTCAAAAAAATACTGTTGTCCAAGAAGTGGAGGAGAAACCATGTCACACTGATTGTCAGCACATTGCATTTCTAATTTAACATGCAGTAACTGAAAAAATGGCAGTATTTTGTCCATATTGCACAGCTATAGGCGCATGATGCCCAACTAAATATACTATCTGCACTCTGAAGGAACAGTATGAAAACTACTTCTGGACACATTACATCAGCCTCCTCCTGTAACAGGAGTGCAACTTGTCACAACAGCTAGCGGCTGCTCACCACACATACATGGCTACTGTAGATCCAAGCCTAACACACCAGACGTCCTACTTTCAGCTGCAGCTATAGGCACAAGCTCTACTGTACATAAAGAGCAGACATTTTTCTTTCCTCAGGAAAACAAATATTGATTGTGATTTGAATTATGGAGATTATTACTTCAGTGATCAAACCCAGGGTGAAAAGCAGGGCTGAATTGCATTATGTTTACATTATTCCATAATCTTTGCAAGAGTTTGAACACTCCGTCACATTGTTTCATAAGAGCATGGTGTGGTGGTGCAGAGGTTAGCGCCGTCGCCTTAGTCCCTGGGTCGGCCACAGATACCTTTACAAGCTCCCCCCGTGCTTCTGTGGGGTTCTCTGGTTTCCTCCCACAGGTTGGTGAATTGGCTACTCTGAATTGCCCATAGGTGTGCGACTGATTGTCTGTTTTGGTCTCCTGTCCAAGGTGTACACCACTTCGGCCTGTCAGCTAGGATTGGCTCCAGCTTCCCTGTGACCCAAAATGAATAAAAAAATTTAGAAAAGTGAAGGAATGATGAGAGAAAAACTAAACAAAAAAGTGCCAAAAATTAAGCACTACTCCTCAGTATTCTGAAAAATATGCATTAAAATGTGCAGAAGTTACTAAATCAACAAAAATATAAAACATTTGTATATGAGAGACTCAAGGAAGTAATTTTTATACATTTTAAAAAAAGAATAAAACAATTGAAATACTGGGTTACCCAAGGCTGATTGATGAATGTGGGGAGTGAAGGTTCACATTACAAGGCTTTAGTCAAGACTATGAGATCGCGGACACTGTCGAGATCCCTTCAGTGTTCACACGTGTTCCTGTAATCGGGAACCTCACGCACAACCATATGACTGATCTGCGACCTGGGTGTTCACACCACAAGATCTCTCACTAGCAAGAACAAGGCCTTCAAATCCCCATTTAGCCGGTCAGACACCACAGACAAGCTGAATGACAGAAAGGGGTCGGAACGCACAGTGGACCACAGTCCGAGCTGTTTTGGTGGCATTTAAGGGTTCAACAAAACATTATGCAGGTAGTTTTTTAATGTTATCATTGATCAAGCTAAGTACACTTTGTTTCCAGTTGCAGATTGTGGACCACTAGTAAAATTAAGGTGATGCCTCATTATCACAGTGACAGAACCTGTGCCTATAGCTGTATCTGAAAGTAGGACATCTGGAGTATTAGGCCTGGATCTACATTAGTCAATTGTGTGTGGTGAGCAGCCGCTAGCTGGTCCTAGCTGAGGATCGGCCACAGGTGCCTTCTGTGTGGAGTATACAAGCTCTCCACGTGTTCCTCTGGGTGCTCTGGTTTCCTCCCATAGTCCAAATATGTGAGTTGTTTATCTTGAATGGCTATTCTAAATAATCCATGGGTGTTTCTTTGGTTGTCTGTCTCTGTGTTGCCCTGTGAAGGACTGACCTCCTGTCCAGGTTGTACCCTGCCTTGGCCCATAGTGAGCTGGGATCGGCTCCAGCTGACCCCCGTGACCCGATTCGGAAAAATGGTTTGTAAAATGAATGAATAAAAAATGATTTAAACATATGTTGAGTAATGTAATTTAATGAATTGTTATTAGGCCCATTTGCATATCATAGTCTTTTTCAGTATTCACATGGAAAATACCAATATCACAATTAATCATTAACAAGTGATCTATTGTGCAGCCTTCTTATAGCAGGGGCTTCAAAGCGAGGGTGGTAGAGGCCTGAGAATGACATATTTGAAATGATTAACTCAATACAAACCCCACATATAATTGCAGCCCAGTGTCTTAGTAAAAAGGCAATCTGTGATTAGTGATGCGTTGATAGACCTTGTTAATGTATCACTCGGTGTTGTGTCTATAGGCTCAGCGGTACAGGAGAGTACAGGATCGGCCAACCCCAACGTCGAGCCAGAGGGAGTCTGACCCCACCATTCATAACCGAGCGAATCCCCACAAACTCATTACAGACCTTTAATCTTCAACCAGCTCCTCTGATCTTTGCTAAAATTCAATGAAGGAGAAATAAATCCTACACCAGATCCAATCGTCTGTCTCTCCAGCATCTCTTATTGATCAAATATCATCTCTTCCTGCCAAGGGTCACTCCTCCTCTCTCTACCTTCTCCAGGAAAACCCCAATCAGCTTGGGCTGGACAATAAACACAGCCATCATAGCAAGCCTGCTACAGCGATACCCATCTCCGGCTGTGTGTCCTGCTGTAATCACAGCTCTGAGAGCACGTTTAAGACTAAGACAGAGGCCGTTGGGACATAAATCCAGAAAGACACTGATGAAAGAGCAATGTGGCTGCACTCTTATCTGCCCCAGCAGCAGAAGGGAGGACATGGTCATTGAGTGGATGGGCTGTAGTAGGGCGTGTTTCGCCAAGGGGAGGTGTTTATTAAGCAGTACAGCTGTACATCAGCTCTGTGCCAACATCATCTCATTGTCAAGCACTTTAATGGTGTCCAGCAGTGCAGATAAGAAGACCAATGACAGACTCCGTGCTTCGTGATGGAAGATCTAATACAGAGGATATGGAATGAGCAAACCTTGCCATGCACTCTGACTCCATTGTGTGACCGGGACCAATATTTTATTATTACTAAGAAGAAATGTAGCAAATGAGTCTAGAAGTCAATCCTGGGAACAAAAAACCTTGTCATACTGAGTCAGAAACTAAAAACTAAACCCTGATTGTCTACTTATTTCATTACAATGGCACCAGTCAGGGAGGTGGGATATATTAGGCAAGTCAGTTCTTAAAGTTGATGTGTTGGAAGTGTAAAGATCTGAGATCTGAATGGCTAAGAGCACCTCTTAAACAGAAGTCTTGAAGGTATGAAAGGTATGACACAGCTGATACCAAAAAATCAGTCCAAGGTAGAAGAACCAGTGACCCAGTGACTGGCTTGGCCAGTCATACAACTTGCATTTTTGCTGCAGAAATACACTCAGTGCTGAGATAAATGGGAAGACTTTTGCACAGTAGTTTATATTGCGCTAGTCTAGGTTTAATAACCACATAGAGTAAGTTTGCCACAGTAAATGTCAGACTACAAGCAGCACTGGAGTGTGGATCCAGAGGGCATCAGCAAATCCTGATCACATTGCAAAGTGGTAGTTAGAAGCTGCTAAATCCTTCACTTTGTAAAGAGCAGGTGAGAAGGTGCAATGGAAGCAGAAGATAAGCTGGAGAGCAATGGAGCAAGCAAACAAACAGACTCATTTATTATGGTCTGCAAACAATTCAGGTCTGCTCACCTTCCAAATAACATAACTCAACCGCTAAATTCCGCACTCTCACCACAGAAACAGAAGACACCTCCTGCTCTGAGCTGGGCCTATAGAACAGCCCTTCATTTCACCTCCCCATAAAGCTGAGCCTCATAATTGGCGCTGGAGCGCACGCCTGGCTAAACTCTTTGTGATGAAGGAATGCTCCAAACGGGACATTAGGACAGCACACAAGACCTTCTAAGAGTAATCAATCATGTTGTTCTTGTTGTTATGCAAATAGGATGTTGATTGGTTCTGAATCAATTAGTGGCGTTCATTAATTAAGAGCAGGACAATTTAGGCAACGTCAGAGCGCAGGGCAAATATGCAGGAGACGAACTCCTGTGTGTGATTAATGACTGCGTAAAGATCAGCTCTCCTGAGAGCTACACCCTCCCAGGACTGTATACGTGCTATTTGTTTCGTTTCAGAAAGTCCTGCCATTGAAGTAAAAAAAAATGTGATTTTCCCGCTTACATAAATGTAACTGGTAAGTCAGATCAAAACACTGGACTTTTCCTGCACAGAGGCATGTAGGAACATAGCCTGCATGATGTTAACGCTGAGCTAAGCTTAGGTGATCGGTGGAGGAAGGTTTTTTGGGCGTAAATTTGGAACTGGGATGGACTTCTGAGATTGAACTGTTCATGCAAGGGGTATGAACAATGATACAGTTTGGGTTGCGGGGAAGCTGGAGCCAATACCAGCTGACTATGGGCCAAAACTGGGGTCACCCTAGACAAAAGGTCAACAACCATAGCAGTGGGCAGCTTTGAACAGGGAGCAGTGTAGCAGGATAGTAGGGTAAGTATGGCCTCATTTACACTGCAGGTCTTGATGCTCAGTTCCGATTTGCTGCCTATATCTGATATTTTTGACCTTCTGTTTACACGTGTTTTAAATTGTGACCCATATCCGATTCGCCTGTTTACAGTTGCTATAGC
>JBBIGC010074619.1:0-10594 GCA_037576955.1 Lepidarchus adonis
CTCTCTCTCTCTCTCTCTCTCTCTCTCTCTCTCTCTCTCTCTCTCTCTCTCTCTCTCTCTCTCTCTCTCTATTTGTCAGAGAGTGTTACATAAGCATGATAAGCAATACCAGGCCCCCTTTGGGCTTAGAGAGCTTTGAAGGCTGTAACATCCTCAGTATCTTCAGAGCAGACAAAATCTACAATGCTGTAATTGAGCTTGTTTCTTGTCTGGCTGAAGTTTGTTCAGTTAAACTGAAGTTCTATTAAGCGTTGCCCACCTGACAGCACACTGGCATGCATAAATAAGAGAGAAAAGGGGAGTAATAAAAAGAAGAGCATTTTATCAAGAGTTTCTACCGTAGCATTGACTCCAGCAGTGAGTTTGCTGTGAATTCTTTGTGTAAAGAGGTTTTCCACGTTAATGTAGGTTAATTACAAGCAGCAAAAAATTGATGAATGTAGTCTTCCTGTGCCTGGATGCTCATTTCTAGAAACCAAAGACTAAATTAGGCATGCTAATATCTCTTGTAAAATCACATTCATATTCATTTAAGTGACACAGCAAACTGCAACATTTGCTTGATTAGATTAGGGGGTTTTCAAATGGTCATTTCTGGACTCAAGGCTGCAAGGTTTGGTGCATTCAGATGAATGATTGCTTCATCTTGTCACATTACTACCTCTTTTAAGTCTCATAACTGTGAATAAGAAGATGGATAGTGGCCTGTTTGAACAGAAGAACAGACATGTCTCATGCTGGCCAGCATTGCTGCAAATCTTCTGATGTGATAACAGTTCTTTGGCATGGGTTTATCCTCAAGGACTTTTCAAGCATTTATCAGTTTGTCGCTGTTTGAGTGTTGGTATCTATAACCAGGGCTCAGTGTGGGGTAGTTTCATTTTTCATGTCCATCATTTTTACTTTAATTTTCACCACAAATTGTTATAATGATCGCTAAGCCTGCCCGACCCATTTCAAATCGCTACCTACGATTGTCATCTCCCCAAATCCCACCCCACACCCATCTACTGTATCTGCAAAAATTGATGAGTGTAGTATGCATCACTTTTGAAACCATATGGAGGCTGGTTTGGTCTTGCAAATATCCAGGAAGTTTTTATGAATGAAGAAAATACAGCCAACATTTTTCCCCAGAAAATTTGTCAAATCTATTCCTTTAAATGCATGAAATGGCACAGCTGTTATACATTCAAATCAAAAGAAAATTAGAGGCAGAGCCTCAATAAGACGTGTCTAATTTTGTTAAGGCCTACTGAACCTATTCCAATGTGGACGGCTGCGGCAAGTAACACACAGCATCAAAGGCAGTTGCCATGGAAACCTGGACCAGTCATGCTGGCTCAATGAGGCCGCTCGTGATGAAGCCCAACATCACCAGGGCAATCGTCTCCATAGCAAAATGCTTCTGTATCATATGGGAGGAAACCCTTCACCACCATAAGCCGCCCAAGGATGAATGAGCCGAGTCAGTGGTAACGTTATTATAAGAAGTCATTTGTTCCGTATCTTCTGGAAGAGACAGTCGACGATCCGCCTGCTCTGCTGTGATTGCACGTCTGTGGGATTTGGCTGCTTTGTCACTGTGGTACCCCAGAAGGAAGGGAGAGACTGAAGAAAATCATGGCCACATCCCTTCATAATGGAAATCTAATTGGCATCTCCTTCGCCACATCCTTCGTCCAACCCAATCTGATCTTCACTAATAGGGGCAGCTTTGCTGAGACAGACCGTCAAATCATTGTCATTGTAGCCATCAGTTCAGATCTTCTGTACTTTTTCTGCATGAGAAATGGGATTCGTCATAGAGGTTCAATTAAACCCATCCATTTTGGATGTCAAGATGTCAGAATCCCTCTCTCTAGTGCTTTGTGATATTTTGCACCACAGAGTTGAAATCAGGGCTAAATTTCTGTTGGAATGAGTAAAACCAAAAACAAATTTACTATCATTTTAAAAGATGCTTTGGTATGATGTCTTGTCTGAAGCACCACAATGGTGAGAAACCCCAGAACAACTCATAATACCATACCAGCATATTATGCAAATTTCACTACTTTTAAGATTTTCAGTTAATCAGTGGCTGAGCTGAGCTGAGTCATAAATGTTGAGCCATAAATGTGAAAACAAGGGACTTGCAAAAGGGGGGTATGTGTTTAAAATGCAGGCAAACAATACAGGGGCTCCTTGATTTACGACGTACTCGACTTATGAACATTTGTGGTTACAATGCAATTTTGTTTAGTTTTTAATTGTGTGAAAAATTAAAGTGAAAGTATCTTTAATAAAACACAAAATAAATTCAATACCGAGCCTCAGGTGGGTGAATGTCTCTGGTGGACTAACAGAGGAATGGCCCCAGGGCAAAACACAGTAGACACTCATGTAAGGTGTTTCGACTTAGGACATATGTTGAGGAACTTTACCCCGCTGAAGACCCCCTGTACTGTTTCTAACAAATACCATTTTATGTCAAATTATTGCTCTTTTCACTGAATTATTGTTAAACCTCCTGCAACAGCTACGACAATGTAACTTGATGCTGTAAAACTACACATTAGACTTCACCTGCTGGCACAACCATATTCACTGAACCAGTGATTTTTCCACATGTGTTCATCCCCAGTTCAAACCACTTATAGGACTCCCCCAATCACACGATTCCACCAACACTGGGAGAGTGAAGTTGAGCTTGTGATTCCTCTGAATCATGTTGAAGCTCCAATGTCTTTAAACACTCCCAGCATCATTGAACATGCTTGGGGGAGAATGGTAATGAGCATTCTGGTATGAGTGATAGGGCAGAGGGAGTTGACATTCCACCCACCAGAGAGAGCAAAACCAACTGTTCTCTTTTTGAATGTGGTCCATGGATGGATGTGGCACCATTGAACTCACAATCTCCTGATGATGGGGCCAGTGCTTAGCAGAAGGCCTTTTATTGACAGTGGCCTGTTCCACTGAGCAACATTTGATCAATCCTTCATTCTTACTCTTTAATCTTCATTACAGAGTCTCTTCACTTTTGAAGGTGAATCTAGATCAGCATCACGAAGTAAATAACTGCCCAGGTGATGGTAACGATGGCATCTGTGTGTGTGTGCTTCCATAAATTAACCCAGCATCACTCACACGTTTCTAAGTGTCACGTTCTTGCCTAAGTGACGTAAGTGAGAAGAAAACAAGTTGAGAAATTTATTTCCATGTGATGCTTCCTCACGAACAGTTTACTGTCAAATCTTTTTGTGACCTACAAAACTCAATTCCCCTCATCCCTACAGTGGTCCCGGGTGGGGCTCATGCTTGATATTACAAGTAAAGAAAAAATACAACTGTGGCAATGTAAAGCATTATTCACCTAAAATTGTCTTATAGCAGCGATGCCAGTCTTTGATAAGATGTACTTTAGATTCAATTAAATTAAGTGTGAGATGTTACTAAGACTCATGAGAAAAGCACAGTCCTCATTTCATTGTAAATGTTCAGAGAAAATTGCTGCCAAGCTTTCCTGGTGATGGGTGAGACCAAAATTAAAGGGTTTTTCTGTTCTTGGGCAACCCACAGTTCATATTAACAAAGAATTTTATACGATTCAGTGACACAACAAATGACCATGGCAAAGAGCTGCAATTAGCAATAAGTATGATGGTCCCATGTCTTGAATAAGGTGCTCTTTATGGTGTCTACGTGGGTGTATGTGCCAAAAAAAGTTTTTATATATGACAATTTTCCAAATTCTCTTTATCTCATAGAAAATGGGTTGAATTGATTTGGTGCTGTTCACAGCTTAGCACAAAAGGCCTGGCCAACATGGCCGCCATCTCCTTTTCCTAGTCCCCACATAATAAAATCCCAGGCGTTATATTTACACAGGCTGTTTGTGTTGCAGTCTGAATGGGTGGTGCTAACTGAATGTTGGCTTAATAGACAGATCTATAGTTTGGTGTTTGTGACCTCACAAAAACAGTGAATCCTAAATGCTCTGTTTTGGCTGCTAAGTTTCCATGCATGGACTGTACTGGCCTGGGGGCTTTAATATTGTTTATATACGACACTTAATTCAAACAATCAATGCAAATATGTTTTTCATTACATGGTGTCTTTAAATAGTCCAGAAATAAAGTTTGTGTCGTAAATGTTTATTAAAAGATTTTTTTAATGATGTTTTCCTCCCTAGAAACCATTGTAAAACATACCGCCCCTGTTAGAAATAACCATGCACAATCACTGTGGTGAAGGCCTCTCGTTCTGCCCCACCAACATATAAAACCACAGTCGTTTTGCAAGTTCAGGCTTCAACTTCTCTTTTATTTTATCTGGTGAGAACAAAGACATTAGTTTTGCCGAATATAAGCACTACAGAATACATCCTGGCAAGATCCCCTGGAGATAAATGTTTGCAATAAGCATGAATTTTTTATCCCAGCAGCATCCCGCCTAGCTTCTGAGATTTTCATATGTTTCGAGCAGGCCGATTAAAGTTCCACACTATTCATCATCGCACATCTGAAATTCATTCTTTATGTTATCCAAAGAGGCGTGGTATGAAATTTGAATAAGATATTACAAATGGTTTTCAAGATCCCTTTTCTGTGCTGTGATAGTAATACTGACAAAATTCCACATTTAACTTGATATTACATCTTTGCCTGTAGTCATTTTCAATTGTCTCTGTTGTGTTCAGTCTCACCTCAGTGATGTAGTCTTTCCCATCCTTCCCGTGTATGGCTTTAACTGCACAGATATCCAACCCTCCGAAAATGTCAGAGCAGGCATCAACCCACAGCTTGTACCTACAAGGAAAGAGCTGTCAGTGAGGTAATGATTGACATATCCACGCACTACCTACAAATAGTAGTTACTGTTGCTATGCTGGACACGCTTTATAGAGTGTTAGTAAAAAGTCCAAAGTCAGTCCTTGAGGTCTGGTGTCCACCACAGTTTGGTAGTTCCCCTCACTACAGCTGGTAACAAAAAGCTGAACCAGGTGTGCTTGATCAGGGAAGTCACCAAACTGTGCGGACACCTATTGCATTCTGCATCGATTAGAACAGCATGGCGTTGTAGTAGAAGAGGCTGGGTGCTGAACTCGCCTGTCTGCAGTCACCAATTAAAAACATTTGCAACATCATGGAATGGAAAATACAACAATGAAGACCTAGAACTAGAATCGTATATCAAACAAGAACAGGGCCAATATTTCTCTTCCAAAGGTCCAGCAACTTGTCTCCTCAGTTCCCAAAGGTTTGTGAGACAGGTTGCTGCCATCAAATTCAAAATGATTTTGTTTTACTAATTGTGTAATTTTTTTATGTTCCATTGTGTATAGAATATGGTTTTATGAGGTTTGAAAATCCTTACATTCTGTTTTTGTTAACATTTTACACATTCCCCTAACTGTTGGAATTGAGGTTGTATGGTCAGTTTTTCACTTTACCTGTCAGTTGTCTTAAAGTCATGGCTGATCCATATATACATATATTCCACCTATATAGAGATATTGCAGGATTTAAAAATGTAAGAAAAAAAACAGTCATTTTTTCCAGTCATGCTGGGGTTATTTTTTCCCTACAAAATGCAGAAGCTAAGTACACACACGCAAACCGTAACCACTGCCTCTGGCTCCAATGCTGTTGATCAGATAACACGACTCTTGCACATGTGAGCAACGTTTGCCCCCTAGTTATCCATAAATTCCAGGTGTTCCTAAAGCATTTGCTCTAACCACTGACTCCTGCACGTGCTGTGTACAATTAAACTCAATCAAGCGATTGTTATTTCTGATTCAGGTGCACCATTCCCCGGCTGGGAGGAAGTTTATATCTATCCAGGTGTTGTAGAGATAAAATTGAAACACGTGACTGAACACAATAGCACTCACTTCTCAGTCATGGCTACTTGCTCCAACATTGCAGAGCCAGTGTTGGACTTCCAGTTGCCAGAAATGGATGTCCTCCTGTGAAACAAACATTAAAAATGACTGAAAGCTCTGTCGTCTGTGTAAAATCATATGATGCCTGTTGAGCTTTACCGACACCTCTGCAAAATATTACATGTATGCCATTTTTTCAATGTAGTTGATCAACCAAGACCTTTTGTGGCAATTTCCCTGTTTAGTGTGGTCAGGTGTTTTTTTACACACACTTTTACAGGATCTCACAAAAGTGAGTACACCCCACACATTTTTGATAATATCTTTGAATATCTTTTCATCTGACAACACTGAAGATATGACACTTTGATACAATGTAAAGTAGTCAGAGTACAACTTTTATAACTGTAAATTTGTTGTTCCCTCAGTTGTTTGCTTTTCTTTTCCTTTTCCTGCCCCCTTTTGTGCTTACTTCCTGCAACTAAACCCTTTATAACGTGTTTGGGACCCAGTAATATTACCTAACAACTTAATGTAG
Organism: Lepidarchus adonis; assembly: GCA_037576955.1. Taxonomy (NCBI): domain Eukaryota; kingdom Metazoa; phylum Chordata; class Actinopteri; order Characiformes; family Lepidarchidae; genus Lepidarchus; species Lepidarchus adonis. The sequence continues at coordinate 6,411 of JBBIGC010074619.1, forward strand.
TTTAAGGCATATAAAACAATTTGGACATTCACAAACAACTTCAGACACGTCTTGGCTATTTTGGATGATTGCATTATATACATTTTTACATATTTTTTACAGAAGTTGGCCCTAAAGTAGCATCATACTGTACGCCTAAGCAAAGGTCAACTGTCTGCTGTTGTGAATAGAACATCTACATAAACCAAATAATGATCACAAATTTGAGTGCACTTACATATAAGCCTTGTAGTCACTGCCAATCTTCTGGACCCTGATGTCGTACTTTGCATCGATGAAGGGCTCTGTAGTGGTGTAAGTCTGAGTGATGGCGACCACACTGGCAATATCTTGGAAGTCGCTGTGATTGTCAATTTTAACCTATTGCACATCAGAGGAATACCTCACTACACTGCTTTTGAGCTGTTTTTACTACACATTAATGCTTTTACAGTATCTCACAAAAGTGAGTACACCCCTCATTTTTGTAAATATTTTCATATGTCTTTTCATGGGACAACACTGAAGATATGACACTTTAAAACAATGTAAAGTAGTTAGTGTACAACTTGTGTAACAGTGTAAATTTGTTGTCCCCTCAAAATAACTCAACACAGCTATTAATGTCTAAACCACTGGCAACAAAAGTGAGTACCCCTAAGTAAAAAATGGCAAATATTTAAATATTGTCTCAATATTTTGTGTGGCCACCATTATTTATCAGCACTGACTTAACTTCCTTGAGCATAGAGTTCACTAGAGCTTCACAGGTTGCCCCTGGAATCTTCTTCCACTCCTCCATGATGACATCATGGAGCTGGTGGATGTTAGAGACTTTGCACTTCTTCACGTTTAGCCAGTCCAGCACAGTCCAAAAATTGTGAGTTTGGGGCCATTATCATGTTGGAATACTGCCCCGCCGTCCTGCAGGAGCGGATCATGCTCTGCTTCAGTATGTCACAATACTTGTTGGCTTTCATAATTGATGATTGATTATTTAATTAACTGTAGCTCCCCAGTACTGGCAGCACTCATGGAGCCCCAAACCATGACACTCCCACCACCATGCTTGACTGTAGGCAAGACTTGTCTTTGTACTCCTCACCTTGTTGCCACAGCACATGCTTGACATCATCTGAACCAAATAAGTTTATCTTGGTCTCATCAAACCACAGGAACGTGGTTACAGTAATTCATGTCCTTGGTCTGCTTGTCTTTAGCAAACTGTTTTCTTCTGCATCATCTTTAGAAGAGGCTTCCTTCTGGGACAACAGCCATGCAGGACAATTTGAAGGTCTGAGCACAGACAGGCTGACTCCCAACCCCTACAACCTCTGCAGCAATGCTGGCAGCTCTCATACGTCTATTTTCAAAAGACAACCTCTGGATATGACGCTGAGCACTTCTTTGGTTGACCATTGCGAGGCCTGTTCTGAGTGGAACCTGTCCTGTTAAATCGCTGTATGGTCTTGGTGCTCACCGAGCTGTAGCTCAGTTTCAATCTTTTTATAGCGTCATCCATCTTTATGTATAGCAACAATTATTTTTTCAGATTCTCAGAGAGTTCTTTACCATGACGTGTCCAGTGACCAGTATGAACGAGGGTGAGAGTGATAACACCAAATGTAACACATCTCCCCATTTGCACCTGAGACCTTGTAACACTAATGAGTCACATGACACCAGGGAGGGAAAATGGCTAAGGGGGCACAATTTGGACATTTTCACTTAGGGGTGTACTCACTTTTGTTGCCTGTGGTTTACTGGTTTGTGTATTGAGTTATATTGTGGGGACAGCAAATTTACACTGTTATACAAGCTATACACTGACTACTTTACATTGTATCAAAGTGTCATATCATCAGTGTGGTCCAGTAAAAAGATATAATAAAATATTAACAAAAATGTGAGGGGTGTACTCACTTATGATATGTATATCTGTATACTGTGAATATCTGTATACTGTATATTTGTTCAAGTGTGGTAAAAAGAAAGTCTGTTGCTAAATAGACTGGCTGTTATACACAAAGAACTTTATGCAATTTTTGGCCTACCTTCCCCATGCCAGAGTGGGCATGTCCAATCTTCACCACCACTGGGAATGTAGGCATGGAAATCTGCAAAACACATCAGAAGAATAATGATTAATTATAATAATATTTGGCAAATGTCTTAGTGTTTGCCCTATTAATCAATAGATAACAAGGTCGATTTCCATTGGTGCCATAGCCATCCGTTGCTGGGAGTCTAAGTGGCCCTCCCCCTCCCCCAAATCTCTGGGTGTTTACTATGCTGTTGATTTAATGTTGCTTTTGCAGAAGCTTGAGAAGATGTGGGTGGAGTTGGAATGCTCACCTTCACCCTCCCAGTGTTGGCGATATTGTATTGTTAGTTCTAATTAGTGGTTGGAATTGGTGATGATTCAACTGGGCAGAAATTTGTGAAAAGAACAACTTATTTTGCCTTTGAAGACCCTAAAGCCAATGAAAACACTGATAAGAAAAGCCTCATTTGTATTCCAGAAACTTCTGATAACATTCACGTGGTTTGTATAATTTCATCATGGGTTTCCTCCTCCTCCTAATAAATCTACAGACAATATAATAGAGGCCTACTGTTTGCCTTTCCTCGTCCATGCCCTAGAATGATGCTGGGGTTTATAGTGTGTAAATATTAGCAGTGGTCATAGATTCTATTTGACAAAAACCAGGAACTAGTGGATAAGACTCTCATACATTATTAACTCTTTAGTTTTATCAGCACTTTATGAATTTAAGCTCTATGGCTTTAAATATATACAAAGAGTTCTGAGTGATATATTAATCCATACCAACTTCATAAGGACATCCGGTCACATCAAACACACATTGAACTGTAAAGGACATTCGGGGTAAAGGCAACAAGTTCCAGCAGAGGGAGCAGGATGTTATAAGACACAGTATATAAGGCAAAGAAAACTACTAAAGTAGGTTTTATTAATGGAGCACATGAACAGTAGCTCAGGCTCACTTAGCTCACCTGCCTAATAGTGAGCAGGTTCCTCATGGTGTGGAAACAGCTCTGACTGGTGCACTGTGTGTCTGACCCCTTTCTATTAGAGCGGGTACAACAGGATCCTCTTTGGGTCGGACCACGTTCCCCACATTCATCACTGAGCCTTGGATGGCCATGATCCTGTTGCCAGTTGTTCTTCTTTGGACCACTTTTGGTAGGTGCTAACTAATGCACCCCGATTGTTTTAGAGATCCTCTGACTCTTTACACTTATACTTGCCCTGCATCCAGCATATCAACTCCAAGAACTGACTGTTCACTTACTAGATAATATTTTCTATTGTTAAGAAATTACTAGATGTCATTCACTTGTCTCTGATGCATGCTGGGAGTGAAGGCTAGCCTGTCTTGTGTTTGTGTGGGTTTTCTCTGGGTTCTCCGGTTTCCTCCCATTGTCCAGAGGTTTGTGGTTTACGTTGACTAGCTACTCTACATTACCCGTAGGTGTGAGTGTGTGTGAATGGTTGCCATGTGATGGGTCGTCCTCCTGTCCAGGGTGAACCTGCCTTGTGCCCATAGTCAACTAGGATCGGCTCCAGATTCTCGTGACCTGAGTTGAATGAGGATTCAGTGGAAAATGACTGAATGAATGAATTTATTTGTGTATACAGCTCTGGAAAAATTTTGATCAGTTTGATCAGTTTCTCTGGTTGTACTATGTGAATCTGTGTTTGAGGAACATTACAATTTCTGTTTTATTACATAAACCACTAACAACATTCCACATCAAACCAAGATTAGATTCTATTGTAAATAACACAACACTAATGTCTAAACTTCTGAGAAGAATTCAGACATTGTGTTGACTTGTGTGACTGTCAGAAGGAAGTGATGGTTTTTATAGATTTCCTCTTTAAATCCAGTGTGGCTCAGGTGATCACCTCATCAGTCCCTTAGTGAACTGAGGTCTGATTGTGTTGGAATGAACTGTCTGCCCATAATTACAGATGCTGATTGTAGAAGAAAACAGAAGTGCTCTCTTATCTTTTCCCAGAGCTGTGTATATGTATATATATATATATATATATATATACTGCTCACAAAAATTAAAGGAACACTTTAAAGAAACACATTTGATACATCAGATCTCAATATGAAGTTGGATATCTATACAAATAACGACAGGGCAATGTCTTAGGAACAAAAGGATGC
>JBBIGC010074629.1:0-10594 GCA_037576955.1 Lepidarchus adonis
CCCATCACACTCGTTCCCATTCAGCTGAAGATGATCAACACTGACCTCCTCACACAGAAAGAGGTGAACACACACACACACACACACACACACTGACCCTGTTTGATTTCAGTTCTATGTTCTTATGTAATGTTCTACCACACAGTGACCCGCCTGAAACATGATCTCTTTAAGCCTTCGACTTCCAGCTGCAGTCCGGTTGGAGTTCTTAGTGCCTTCTGCTTGAAGCAGACCTCTCGTTTTATGAAAAGAGGAAGGACTGAGAGTAGGACGTTAGGACAATTATTAGGACGTTAGTTTAGAAAAAGTTGCTCCATAATTCAGGTCTCCCAGCCTGTTGTCAAGTCGCTTTTGTATCATTAGTTTATATTTAATCTAACAAAGCTAAGAATTTTGGGATATCTTTTTACATGTATGACATATTACCTTTGCGAATGAGGGTAGGGCATAAACGGATCTTCTTCAGGGTTTGGGACCAGGGATGTGTCCAGTTTGTGTGGTTAACGACGTCAAAAAAACATTTAGTTTTTTCTGCCACTAGATTTACATAAAAATGGACAAAAGAGAACAATGTTTGTTTTTATGATCATTATTCTTTATGGGCAATATGTGCAAAATATTGAATCAAGTGGTGTGTGCTGTGGAAGAGCTACATCATTTCAGTGCTCAGCAATTCTTTGTTTGCTGTGTAGACTTCCAGAACCAAGCACCTGTTATAATCTAAAATTTGAATAACCCATTAAACAATCAAATGTTCTTCACTTCCTGCAGCTCGATTGGCTTAACGATTACCACAGAAAATGCAGAGAGACGATTGGAGCAGAGCTGGAGCGACAGGGCAGGAAGGCGGCCTTGGATTGGCTGTTCCGAGAAACCCAGCCAATCGGCTGAGAAAGCAGTTGGCTTATTTTTATTTAACCCAAATCTAATTGTTGCAGTCAGAAGTGACGTTTTTTTGGTCTTTGTCTTATGAAACTCTTTCTCTCTGTCTGGTTCTCTGGTCAGTATGCTTCTCTCTATGCTTACTTTGTAAAGCACTTGCATATTCACTTCATGATCCAATAAATGGAGAGATGAGTGTAACGAGCTTCTTTGACCTTGTTTATGCTTTGTAGCTGTAGGTTTATAAAGGAACATATGGTTGTACTGTTCATGTGTACACTGTTACATTGAAGCTCGGATAGTTTTGTTTGGTCCAATCTAGGGTACAGTTCAGGCGTTTTACTGCATTTACTGACCCTTTCCTACATCTAAGTTTGTGAGCTCCTGCTGGTGTGGGTTCGCTCTAGATTTCTCCTTTACATCAGTACAAATTCCTGTTAATTTAACAAATGGTTTATTAATTCAACTAATGACAAACAGCATTTATTTACAGGGAATGGGTTTATGCTCCTACTGGTGTGGGTTCATGCTACTTTTTCCCCTTTTACATCAGTTTCAATTCACCTCATTAACAGTTCCCCTTAAAATATGGAGTTAATTGAACAAATATTGGCTTAATTCAACTTCAGCATTAAACACATTTCCACCACCTTCAGCCCAGAATATTGCAATGACCGTGAGGGTACTATTCATTCTGGGGCCAGAACATTCTAGGAGACTTCCTTCTTCATTTTCAGTACTTTGGGAAATGTCAGACACCTATATGAAAATGAAGCCAGGTCAGACCCCCAGCCTTGCCCCATTTAAGTTGGGACTTTTAAGCCAAAGCTACAGCTGCATGTAGAAGATGGGTGGGTCCAAGACCACCCCACTCTCTGGGTCGTTGGCGTAGTCCTGCAGTGTCAGCAGTGTGTGAACATCAGGTCTTTGTGATGTCGATGGTTCGTCCTCTGGGTGTCCCACTGGTAGAGGGTTGCTGTAGATGTAGTAGATGCGGGAGTTGTCTCTGGTCTGTCCCTGACACCGGAGCAGTCCCAGAGGGTTCCGGAAGCTCCGTCCCTTCTGTGTGATCTTCACGTTTACTAGCTCTGCCTCTTGGTTACGCCGCACAGTGCTCTCGTACACATGGGCACGTTTATGCTTCCTGTAGGCGACATGACATACTGAGCATTTCCCAACATACGTAGCTGCCAAGAACACTATCAGTGATTTGTAAAAGTAAGATAAATATGCAATGCTCCACCTCCTGCGGCTGAAGTACGACGCGCAGCAAAAGATTGCCGCCACGGTGAGGGTGCACACGGCCAGGGACAGGACGACCATGCTGAACACTCTGAACTCTACACCGTGGGAAAGAGGCGAAAGTTTCTGTACGAGTATTTTTGCATTTTTGTAAAAAGTCAACAGAATTGCAAAGGTCTGTTTCTTTTGAGTGACGTTATGCTATTGAAACTGTGCTCCATTGGCCAACATGGGGACCCCCCTTGATATCTGGGCGTGGTCTATTTAAGTTCTGTGTACACTGATTTTACAAAATGTTCAACATCAGATTTTGTGCAGCGCTGGAAGAGGTTGGGGTGTCCGCCATTTTGCCCAAGAGAGTCAACATTTCATCAACTAAGAAATGTCTAAAAACCATTCAAGTGTAAAAATGTTCATTAAAATTCCCATACACTACTCAAATGGTTATATATTTGGCCTTTGGGTGAAATTGATTGAAAATGTAAAGTTCACATCATGGAAGTCGGGCATTTAAATAGAAGCATGAAAAGTGGAATTCCTCGTCTCAAACTATTCATTGAAACAAAAGGCAAAGACCGTGGTAAGTACAGAACAAAAAATCTCAATGTGTCGTGCCCTTGAGCATCAACTACAGCTTGACAACGGCGTCTCATGTTGTTCACAAGTCGACTTATTGCTGCTAAGGTGTCCCACTCTTCTTGAAGCGCCCTTGGGTCATTGAGGTTATGGGGAACAGAGTTACAAGCCTCTACACGGCAACACCGGTGATCCCATAGGTTTTCTATTGGATTCAGGTCTGGAGAAAGTTCAGGCGCTCCATTGGAGGTTCCCCGGTCTCCAGCAGCCATTCCCTAATGATGCTCCTCAATAAGCTGGTGCATTTTCTCCATGAAGGTGATATTAGACCTCTGTTGTTCATACAGGGGCTCAATGACTGGAATAATGATGTTAATCGGGTAGTATGGGCTCATCACTGTACCATTCACAAAGTGTAGAACAGTTTTTTTTTGACTAGACACTCCTGCCCACACTGTAACACCACCACCAAAGATGAGGCATAGCACTCTCCCTTTGACGTCTCCACCATCATTTCTGCTCAATGTGAATCAACTTTCATCAGTGAGCACTGAGGGCCCCGGGTCCCTGGCCCATGTAAGAAGATGACGTCTGAGCCTGGTGGTGAGGTCAGGTTCCTTTGCAGGTCGTCCGGCGCACAGACCGCCCTGATGTAAATGGTTTCAAATGATCTGACATGACACTTGGGTTCCTCTCACCTCCTTAAATGTGCCTAAAGTTGAGAGACATTCATCACCCGGGTTCCACAGGGCACTGTTCACAATGAAGCGGTCATCGGTGTGGGATGTGGCCTAAAGACGTCCACTTCTATGACTTTCTGTGACTCTTCAGGTCTCTCTGTATCTCTGCTGCCACCTGCTGATGACTCATTAAGCTCAGTGGCCACTTCCACCTGAGAACATCCTGTTTGAAGCTTCGCAGTGGTGAGGTACTGTTGATAAGTTGTTAGGCTTTGCCTTGGTCTCATGATGTCAAAATGTGAACAGCATAATGAACCATTTCATTTAATGGTTGATTCACCTGTTGTGAATTTTGATGTTAAGTTGCTTGTTAGAAAACAGCAAGTTGTGTAAAAAGAACTGAAACATTGAACAGTTGGACAAGGTCACATTAAGTTCACCTGTGAAGGTGCATTTCAAGTTCATTCTGAAATTTCCCCCAGAAGCTGAATATACCTAACATTTTCTGAGTAGTGTATTTCCATTACAGGTAGCCCCTGACTTAAGATTACCCACCCGTTCTCCACTCCACAGTCATCTCCCCATTAAACCACCACACCTCACAACACTCCATTGGAAACCAGAAACAAACAAAATGTTTATTGGAACTAGCATCAGTTAGCAGTTAGCCTAGCCGTTATGCTAATCCTCAATGCACCAAAATACACAGACATTCTGTGTATTGTAAAATAAAAGTGGTTGTGGAGTTGAGCCCGTCTAAATGCAGCAGATGATTAGCTTTACTAAGTTTAAACTGACAATCTGGTTGTCATTTTCTGGTGAGAAAAAGAAGAAAACCCTTTCTTTAATACTGGAAAACAGCTCTGCATTGCGACCTGTGCATCTCGGATATTGCAGACGTATGGAGCTTAAATTCTGCAGCGTAGTTCTACCATTGGGGCATGATATCGGTAAGTCCCAAATTTTATTCATTTAATAATTTATGCCCAACTATAGTGTAATCTCAACGGTATAGAGCTACAAAGGCTCCAGGGGTCAAGTTGGATGCTTTTACTTCAGACCAGTAAATTCAGTAACACTGCAGCTAACAACATGAGGCAGCTTATCTTAGAGTTTTAAAACATAAACGAGCATTTTCTGTGGCTTATAGAATGGGGCCTATAATGTGGGGTGGCCTATCATTGAGGAAATGCAGTAAGTGTAGATGTATTAAAAGTCTTGAAAATCTTAAATTAACAGTATGGTGGGGGAATCGACTAATGAGGTTAATGTACTTAAAACTTTTACAATTAGCAAATGCCATATGTGACAGGATCTCTACATCACAAATTAGCTGCAAACTGCATAAAATTCTTCATAAATCTGAAATTGATTTATGAATTTAATTGGTTTAAGTTTTTTTTCTTACACTTGTTTTCTTCATCAATGGACAAAATTCAAGATGGCTGCCATTACTTCTAGATAATGGTGGCATACAGTGTTAGACACCAACCTCATGTATCCTTCTGACCAAAAATCTGATTTAGGTTTTCCTGTGACACTAGTGAAACGTTCAGCAAGGCTGTTGGTTTCCTGGTTGAATGAATCGGTACATTGGAATCAGCTGGAGATCTTATAATCATGTTGTGGATAAACTGGGCCATTACTATCGGTCCATTTAACATCAACATTTGCTTCAAAGTATAATCCAACTGTTGATTTTGAGAGGAAGGAGCAAAATGATTGGAGATACAAGGTTTCATCCCAACAGCAATGACTTGGAAACTCATTTTACAATTTCTTGATATCGGAAATATCAGGTATCTACAGTATGACATCTGACGTGTATAGTCGGTCAACACCTCTGGCATTTTATATACTCACCATAGATGGCCCTGGTCTCTGCGTCCTGCCCAGTCGTACCGTTGAGGGAGAGGACTCTGGCCGTGGTGCTCAGCATGGCACTCATGGTGCCAATGGCATCTCCCAAACCAGACAGAGCGAGCGAGAGAGGGAGGGTGGACAATAACCGTGGACCATGTGACTTGAGGGGCTTTAGATGGGCTACCTTGGAGACGGCCCTCCCCACCCGTCGCCCCCATTCTTTGTGCTTGGCTCTGGCTCTTGTTTGTGGGTTCTGTGGCGGCTCTTTCAGGCTGAGCTGGCAAGCTTTTGCAGATACCCCCAAATAAACGGCGCTGTACAGACAGAGCCGCTGTAATAGAACGGAATAACAGGTCATCATCAGAAAAGAGAAAGTCCTGCTGACTTCTATTGTTATAGTTTTTACTCAGGTTTTTTTTAGCAATTAGCATTTAACTTCAGTTTGTTACATTTAGAGGTGTCCCGATTACAGTCAAAATCAGTTAAAATGTATATTGACTAAAACTGTACGTCCTCTACAAGTTCACTTGCTACACATCAAGCCCAAACGACAGGTGCCATTGTAATAAAATAACTAGGTTGTCAGTGGTGCTCACTTCACCAGTGGTCTTAATGTTATGGCTGATTAGTCTATGACTCCGTCAGCGCTAAAGATATTTATCGTTAAGTGATTGTTGCCAAAAAGGATGAAAATGATAAGAATTGAAATGGAAAACTATGGATGTGAAAGAACAACTCCTGTGTAGAAGTCTGGAGTGGGTTTATCTGTGGCCTGTGTGACGGGAAGACAGAAAACTTGCGTTCAGTCACTCGTGTTTCCACTGCTGTTGGGCTGTAGATGGAGTAATTACGTAACGTGTTCATTCTCTCGAGTGGAGGCCTCTGTGTTTACTGTCAACATGTGCCATTCAGACTCTCGCAAACACGTGGTTCCTGACACTCACCACTGTCCACCTGTATGTGTACAGGGGTTTAGTCCAGATCCTAAACATCGAATTCCAGCCTAGATCACGCCAACCAACCCCATTTCCAGAAAAATGTGAATGCAATAAAACTTAAATCTGTGATAAGTTAATGACATGAACCTTAACTCGACAAAAGAACAAAAGTTTTCATCAGTTTTACTCACCGACTTGATGATTGTGAGTGTCGAGTTCTTCAAGGAGAAGTCAGGTCACCAACTCATTTTCAAAATGCTTTATTAGACAGAGAGAAAAATTACAGTTACAAGTTAAAAGTTTTTGAAAAGACAAAATTCTCCTGTAGGTGGGATCCCAAAAGAGAAAGAAAGAGAGAGAGAGAGAGAGAGAGAGAGAGAGAGAGAGAGAAGAAAGGTGAGGATCTCAGACATCCAAATGGATTTTGAAGTCTGAGCGCACCTTACCGATGGTCATGAGGAGTTTTTATGAAATCCCGAAAAGATGGGTGTGTCAATGGGTGTGTGATGGGCGTGTTAATGGATGTGTCAATGTGTGTGTCAATGTGTGTCAATGGGTGTGTGATGAGCGTGTCAATGGATGTGCCAATGGGTGTGTAATGAGCGTGTCAATGGATGTGTCAAAGGATGTTTGATGGGTGTGTCAATGGGCGTGTGATGGGTGTGCCAATTGGCGTGCCAATGGATGTGTCAATGGGTGTGTGATGGGTTTGCCAATGGATGTGTCAATGGGTGTGTGATGGGCATTGTCACCCATCAAACAGATGTAGTTAGTGCCACAGAGTCTGGATGACTCAGCAGTTTGGAGAGAGGCTCAGGTGATATGACGCGTGTCTAAGTGATGTGAGTAAATCTTTAAAAAAAAGAAAATAAAAAAAAACACACTGGAGATGTTTTCTTTGTACATTTGTCAGTTAATTAGGTTTGTGTTATTCTTCCATTTTACAGAATGTCCCAACATTTTTGAATGTTTGATTTATTTTGGAATATTGTCTTCGTGTGCATATTAGGAGACCTCATCGTTTCCCAGCGTCGTCTCAAACCCGAATCGTCTTCAAAGTCACTCTTCCAGGAATATTCCTAGATTTTCTATTATTAGGGCGTCCCAAAAGATACGAGAATATTTCTACTGTTCCACAAGGACATTCCTGCTGATTCACACACTCGCCCACAGAGTTTTGGCACTGAGCCTAAGGTCGGGCCAACACAGACTCTGAGCAGTAGAAGTGTGTTTAGTTCTCTTGAGATTATTGTGTTATTGGCATTAGCGCACGACATCGAGTGTTCTGTTGCTTTAAAACGTATTTTGTATGAAATGGACTTTTTAAAGATTCCGCCAAACAAAGTTGAGAATTTTGTGGTAAATATGGCAGCCTGTAATGCGTGTGGACAACTTCGCCTGCCTTGACTACCTCTCAGATGAGTAGATGTCAGGCAGTAAATGAACAGTCAGTTCTTGGAGTTGATTTGCTAGAAGCAAAAGCGTAAAGATAACAATTGATGATCTCCAGAACAGCAGGTCTTGTGGAGTCTTCCAGGTGTGGACTAGGTAGTACCGACAGTGACCCGTACACAGGTTCTCGGGCACCCAAGACTCATTGACGCATGAGAAGATTGACGACTAGCCTGGTGGAGAAATTCCAATGGTAATGCTAGATATGTTGTAGGTCAGCGCTCCTACCTCCTGACCTTTGGCTTTGGTCATAGTGAGAATGACTTTAACTGCCAACATGACCAGTGGAGCATTGGCTGTTCAATCACACTAATGTCTCTTCTGCTCCTTCTTCCAGCTTTAGTAGACCCTTGTGACTTCAGACATGCGTTCCTGGGGGTTACTTCAATTCCGTGGATCTTACCACTAGATGGGAGTGTTCCCATGCTTGATGAGGTCCTTCCTGGGACATGTAGTCTCTAGAAGTGGACCAGTATGTCTTTCTAGGTAACAGTATCTCAGAAACCTCATGAACAAGTCTGTACAGGATGCTGAACATGATTCGGCCATGTTCAGTACCAGAGATGCAGACAAGTCTGGCTTTGCAAGGCAGCTCCAGTAGTGGAACACCAATAACAGTGACTCAAAAATTCCATGTCTAAAGAAATAATATTTATAAAGTAATAAAAGTGGAATAAAATAGTAAAAAAGTGAAAAATAATACTAGTAGAAATATAAAAAAACTATTATAATACAGGGACGTAAGTAAAGGCAGAACCAGAGGAATATGTGAGTCGTTGTTACAGTGTTGAGTGCTCCGCGGTTTAGCCTGACGGGTTGCAGGTGTTTCTATGTTCTGTTTTTGGTGACACTAGAAAATTTGGTTCCAATAGATAAATAATTGCGATGGGTCGACCTCCTGACCAGGGTGAACCCTGCCTTGGCCTGTAGTCCGCTGGGTTCGGCTCCAGCTTCCCCCGCGACCCGAAATGCATTAAGCGATTTGGAAAATGGATGGATGGATAAATAAATCAAGTATTGATTATTGATTATTATTGAAACTCTCACATAACAGATTTAACTGTATGAAGACCAGAGCTGTCGTTGGGCCTATTTTATGTTCCAGCTCCACCTTTCTTCACAGAGGGGCATGTAGATCATCAGCAGAAGGTGGGAGCAGCACCTATGAGAATTTTATGATTTATGAATTTTATGAAATTTATGTTTTGGGGGAAAGGCATGTTGTCTGTGAAATCTGCATTATTTCAGTGTTTGGTGACCTAAAAATTTTATTTACGATGGATTTTTTATTGTAAACACTGACCTTTGTACCATTTAAGGTTATTTCCTGTAACAGAACTGCTGAAATGACCAGTAAACACTGACCAGTAAAAACTTTCGACCGGTAAGGTAACTTGTCCAAAATAACAAAGTGTAGGCCCCCATTTAGGAATATCTACGGGGAACCCGGTAAAGACACCAGTGCATGTTTTGTATGTCGGGATAGCCAGTACCTCTGAGTTTCAGCCTCCATGGTGTTAGTTGATTGAAATGGCTCCAATAGTCTAAGCATATGTCAATCAGGCATCAGATTAAGACAACTGTCTAATGGAGCATTCACTCCTCATCAGTGATCCTTGGGTGCCCAGGACCAGATCACTCTTGATAGGTACTGACTAGTGAAGACCTGCAACACTCAACAAGACCTGCTGTTCTGGAGATGCTCCAACACTTGTTGAAGTGGCTCTGCTTCTAGCACATCACCTTCAAGAACTGGCTGTTCACTTGCTGCCTAATGTAGCCCACCCTCCTGACAGGTGTCACTGTAATTGATCAACTAGATAGATCAACTGGCAGTGGTTTTAATGTTATGGCTGATCCCACACATTGTCACTTTGAGCCCTGGGTCCTTCAACGGAGGCCGTGGAGGACGTGTGTTTTGGGGAACGAGCTACTGTTTATTTGCGAGGCACGGGAAGCATGGCATGGGAAAGAGCGTTTCTTGCTCGTATTCCTTCCTCGGCGGTCGGTTTAGCGCGTGCGGCGCTGAAAATCCAGTAGGCCATGTCAACTAGCCCACTGAACGTTCCTCTGATCTACCATCAGCTTGTCTTCATCACTGGGAACAATTAGTCAGGTAGAGCTGCTCTGGGGTCAGGCCTGAGGCCGTTAACCCAGACCACATGGGCCTAGCTTGCGCCGTTTGCCTCCTATGGTCCCACATGTGGAACTAATTAATCCGTTTGTTTGCTCTCCAGGCACAAAATGGGCCTCGGAGGCGAAGAAAGTGCTCAACGTAATTGCTTGTGTACATGTTCTCTCCTTCAAGTGGGTCCAGGGTAAATAAATGTAATTCATCATCGGTTTAGCGGGTTTCAGCACGACAAGGTCCGAGGAATGCACAGCATCTCTGTGAGCATTCGAGCTGCTGTCTGTAACAACGTATGGTCAACTAGCTGGAGCCGCGGATGAAGTTTTTGGGCCGTCCCCTACGAAATTCCCAGGATTCTGGATTTGATGCTGGGTTTGATCAAAAAGGCTGATATTTGAACAAGACAGGGTTAATTGTACACAAGGTCTGAATGCCAGTCAGAAGATGGCGTAGATGCATACAACTCCCTGTGATTCCTGGGAAATTAGCAAGAGTTCTAACAAAAGCCAAGACATTCTGGAGAACGTGGCGAAGTCTTGTGTAATTTTTTTCTTCGTTATTCTCCAATTTCCTCAGAATGTTAGCGCTTCCCATACCTGTGGGCAGTGGGGTTTTAGTGGTTAGGATATTGCCCTTGTGATCATAGGTTCTACTCCCAGGCACCACTGAGGTACCGTTGAGCCAGATCCCATCCCATTTCACAGGGTGGGATGGGGAGGGATTTTCCCTTCATAATGTGATACAGTGGCCTACTGGTTAGGACTTTGCCCCTGGGATCAGAAGGTTGCAGGTTCAAGTCCCAGCCTGGGCACCACTGAGGAACCCTTGAG
>JBBIGC010074651.1:0-10594 GCA_037576955.1 Lepidarchus adonis
AAGTTAGGGATGTTCAATGTTATGGATTATTTAAAGTAATGAATATTGTGGTCTGAGTGCAGGAGCTCCGGCAAAACTATCTGACAGCACAACTAAAGGGGAGAACCAGAAGGTAGCACAGACATGAGGGCATCCTGGGTCACAACACAGCCAACCACTCAATTTCTTCTACAGTTTCTTCTCTTTTCTTTAGCTTTTGGCAGTCTGCAAAAAGTCTGCTCTGATGTTTTGTTCAATCGATTTGTAAAATCGGCCGCACTACAGCTCTTCCCCATTTCAAAAGTGTTTTTGAAGCATTCAACCATAATGTTAATACACTAGGTGTAAGCACAGTGACTTCAATCTATTATGATGCCAGATTCCTTCCCGTAACACAATACTACCAGTATTGGGAGGGTGAAGTCTAACACTTCTTTTGCATCTTAAAAAAAAATCTGCTGCTAACCCAACCTTCTTGGACAGTATGATATGGTCTGAGAGAAGCTCTCCTTGTGTTCTGTTGTATAAGTCAACAGACACCCGTGCTGGCTAGTATAACACTGTTACAGCAGAAGGAGGCCAACCATGGACTCTCAGCTGTAGCACCATTGGGGATCCAACTCTCAACCAACCGGGCTTTTCAGGAGCCACAATATTATATGCATATACTGTATCTTCCAGATCATATTGATGAAGCATCTCAGTTTTCTGAATGCATTTTTCAAGAGAAAGAATAAGATATTAAAAGACAAATTGCACTGTAATATGTTCTGAAGACAAATGAGAATAGCAGGTCTCTTTCTCCACTGGTAGGCTTCTGACATAATTCTGGGACGTTGTCAAGAGTCAAGGACATCACACATTTCTCATGCAAAAATTATTCGATCAGGCTACAGGTTGGTGAGTCTGACCAATAAAAGATGAGTAAATTGTGAAAAAAAAAAATTTGATTAATGTCATCCAAAGATAATGTCACTGGATTTGAGTTTTAGAAAAGTTGATTTCACATGAAATACAAAATCGTATTTTAAATGTTCTTCTTCTCTCAAGAACCATGCTTAATGTTTAATACGTAGGAGAGACAGAGGTGGAAATGGTAAAAACCTTCAAAAACCTTCAGCACATCATTGATTTACAAGCAGCAATTTTGCTGACACAGCTTAAGTAATTGGGATCTCAGCCAAAATCCTCAACTACTTCTACAGGAGTATGACAGAGAGCGACCTTACCAGCAATATGACAGTCTGGTATGGAAGCTGCTTGGCTCAGGACAGGAGCTTGTTCTACTGTGCACATGGCAATACATTCTTGATTCTTGTTACTCAGCTAATTTTCACACAAGTAGATAAAGACAACCCAAAATATTATATGGTCTTTACTTTTTTGAGAAAGATAATATTACATATCTGTGAGTGGCAAAAAATGTGAGCCTTTGTTTTCAGTGTCTAATGTGATCTCCTCATGCAGCAATAACTGCAACAAAAGATTTCCAGCAAAGATTTTGGGGAATTTATTTGTAGGAACTTCTTGCATCAGGTACCTTAACACCATTTTTAAATGAACAAGGTCAGGACATTGACTTGATCATTCCAAAACTTTATTTTTCGTTAGGCATATTTTGGTAGCGGATCTCCTTGGCTTGCTCATTAGAGAATTCTATCAATTCTGTAAAGCTGCTTTGTGACAGCATCCGTTGGAAAAATCTTTATACAAATAAAAATGACTTGACTTGACGAGAACGACTTGTGTATTTAGGGCTGTTGTCTTGCAGCATGAATCACTTTCTCTTGAGATTTAATTTACTGGCAGATGTCTTAACATCTTCCTTTAGAGCTCACTGATATAATTAAGAAATCATTGTTCCATCAATGATGACAAGTCATCTTTGCACAGTTGCAGCAAAACACA
Organism: Lepidarchus adonis; assembly: GCA_037576955.1. Taxonomy (NCBI): domain Eukaryota; kingdom Metazoa; phylum Chordata; class Actinopteri; order Characiformes; family Lepidarchidae; genus Lepidarchus; species Lepidarchus adonis. The sequence continues at coordinate 1,888 of JBBIGC010074651.1, forward strand.
CCATCACATTACCTCTTTTTTCCGCAAGGTTTCTGCTTTTCCTGGAAAACAGTTTTCTATTATCTAAATGTTAGTTAAAGCTTATCTGGCTTGCTTGTATGACCTTTAGCAAACTGCAGATTGGCAGCTATATTCTTTTTGGAGAGAATTGTCTTTCTCCTTGTCACCCTGCCATATACACCATTGTTGTTCAGTGTTTTCCTGATGGTGGACTCATGAATATTAGCATAAGCTAATGTGAGAGGGAAGCTAATGTAAGATGCTTAAAGGTTACCAGGATTCCTTTTTGACCTTACAGACATTTTTAATTCCTTGCTCTTGGAGTGACCTTTGTCAAACATTCCTAAAGAGGGTCTTGCATTTAATCCATTTAAGCACAATCTGTCTGTGGATTGGCCAAACTTTTTGAGGTTTAGTAACCTCTTACACCCTGGTGAGCATCAATAACTCTTTGTTTTGACGTCTTCGGAAATCTCCTTTGTTCATACTGTGATACAGTTCCATAAACATTGGTTTTAAATGTCAGATTTTGATAACTCCCTTTTATTTAATTATTTATTTATTGGCATTGTCATTAACAGAGTGGTATTTTGGCCCATTCTTCCATGCAGAACTTCTCAGGTCCCAGCTGTCCACAGGTCATTGACCAGTTCCCCCATGTTGTTCTGGGCTGTTTCCTCACCGTTCTCAAGATCATTTATACCCCACGAGGTGAGATCTTGCGTGGAGTCTCAGGTCGAGGGAGATTGTCAGTGATCTTGTATTTATTCCATTTTCTAATAATTGCTCCAACACTTGATCTCTCACCAAGCTGCTGCCTATTGTAGATTGTCTCATCCCAGTCTTGTGCAGGTGTACAATTTTCTCCTTGGTGTCATTACACAGCTCTCTGGTCTTGACCATGGTGGAGGTGGACAGGTGTCTTTTATACAGAAGTTCTAACAGGTGCAATTAATACAGGTAACGAGTGAAGGAGAGAAGAGCTTCTTAAAGAAGAAGTAACAGGTCTGTGAGGGCCAGAATTCTTGCTTGTTTGTAGGGGCTAAATACTTATTTTCTGCACCATTTATACAAATAAATTCTTTCAAAATCATAGTGATCAATGTGATTTCCAGGATTTTTTTTTTTTATATATTCTCTCACAGTTGAAGTGAACCTTACAGACCTCTCATCTTTTTAAGTGGGACAACTTGCAGAATTGGTGCCTGCCAAATACTTTTTTGGCCCACTGTAATATTGGATTACTATTCCTTAATAAGTTTATAGCTAATCCTATTTAGCCTCATGAGACATATGTTAGAACATGAAAATCTGGTGATATCTGGTGATATTAAATGACAGAAATGTAGAAAATCTTAAAGGTGCATGAGGCCACAACTTTTCAAGCATCAATATAAAACAGTATAGTGTAGGCTTTTTTTGTTTAGACCTTCCTGCATTTTCTTTTCTCTCTTTTTTTTGCTTTGCGGAAAACTCATTTGTAATAACACATGACTTTTGATGTCTTATTGTTTGTTGAATCTTAGAATTGGTATAATGTAATGCAACACTCAATACTGCAGAGATATGATCATGTGTTTATTTCAGGTCACCAACAGAGGGCACTAATGTTCTAGTTTAAATTTCCTGGTTAGGAAAATAAATAAATAAATAAAAAATGTTGGGGCAGACGGACTTCCAAACTTTTGCCACAGACAATTTTCTTTCCAGTGAAAATAAACCACTCTCCATAGGAATGCTGCAGCAAAACCAGCACACTATATCATCACCCTCTCTTTCTTTTGCTCTCTCTCTCTTGCAGTTTCTCTTTGTCCCCATCTTTCCCTGTATGTTTCTGTCTCAGGTCTCTCTCTCCCTCTCTTTTCACTCTCTAGTTCCTCTACATAGGTGTGTTTCAGCAGGAGCATTTCACACAATGGCCTTTAAGAGGAAAGAAACAGACAGAGAGAGTGAGAGAGGAGGGAGGGTGCTGAGAAGGAGAGAGAGCCTCAGTGCTTTGAGTGTTTCTCCAGTTGGTGTTATGCAACTCCTTCAGTGTTTAATCCACATCTGTGAAAAGTATTCACACTGTTTAGTGTAGAACAGACACAGCGTTTCTCAGACCCTCACAGCTGCTTATAGGCTTGAATGCTAATGAGCAGTGACATCAGATGGAGGTAAATTGTATGGGCATTGGCATTATTCACAAGGTAGTGCCAGCACTAAAGATTACATGTGGTTTCTCATACATTCATCTAAACTCACCTTACTGGCACTACTGAGTACTGTAAACTACTGTTAACACATGATCATTCTCACACCTACTGTAAATCAAACACACACACACACACACACAGGTTTTTCAGTTGCTTGTATTGCTTACATCTGTGGTGATGAAGAAAACAGCAAACATGATGTAAAATGGGGCATCAATCTGGAGCAGGGTGAAGGAAGAAGACAACGGAAGATGAAAATGACTAATTACAGTGTTTAGCCATAAAGATTCACTGACTAGAAAGATGCAGCAAAAAAACCCCAAACCTTCAGTCAGGGTAGCTTCAGGTAATGGTTATCTAGCTGCTGGGTATATTTGCATTAAAAAAATTGTCCCTTGAAGCATTTATGCAGTGATGCAGAAGAGAAACAATTGTTAAATTCAGCGAAAAGAAAAGAAAAACACCCTACTTACCATTTTGTGGGCTTGGCTATTACATTCTATATCAGTATAATATTCCAATATCAGTATTGCATTCCAATATCAGCATAATATTTCAATATCAGCAAATTATTCCAAAATAAGTATAATATTCCAATATCAGTATTATATTCCAAGGGTAAGTTGAAAATGAAAACATTTAATAACGTTCCACAGGCCCATCGACAAAGATACGCTCTTTGACCGACACCAACATTAAACACAGGGCCACTTAAATACAAAACCAGTAATGATGAACACCTGGAACAAAAGCATGATGTCATGACACGTGACAAAAACAGGAACATCAAAACAAAAGCACATGGCATCAAAACTCAGGGCTGCCATCATGACAAAATCTGTATAATATTCCAATATCAGTATTATATTCTAATATCAGTATTATATTCCAATATTAGTATAATATTGCAATATCAGTATTATATTCTAATATCAGTATTATATTCCAAAATCAGTATAATATTCCAATATCTATATTATATTCCAATATCAGTATAACATTCCAATATCAGGATAACATTCCAATATCAGGATATTATTCCAATATCAGTATAATATTCCAATATCAGTATAATATTCCAATATCAGTATACTTCAATCAGCTAGTAACAGGGGTTGTTTTATATGAACAAATATAATTTATGTTGGTAAAATAACTCATTCTGCTGCATCACCATCTGTACTCAGTGGCAAGATCCTCACTGATAGTAGAGAAGGAGCAGGTGGTGTAAGTTAACAGACTTGAGCAGCACTCAGGTGGAAATTCCAAATAGTATGAGTACTTAGCTCATTATGGCGATGAGCTGAATGGGGTTTACCACTGTTAGGAGGTCAGTTATTTCTGAAATCTTTCATATCATTACTCAAGTAGCATGTTCACTTATCACTGGAAACTTACATCAGATGGTCGTGGTCCTAGGCAGCACGATGGTGCATTACCACTGCTGCTTCACAGCAAGAAGGTCCTGGGTTTGATTCCCAGGTCAGCTGCAAACTCTCCCCATGCGATGGGTTGGCTTCCTGTCCACAGTGTATGTGGCACTGACCAGAAGTCAGCTGGAATCAGCTCCAGCTTCCCCATGCCACAAAGTGGATAAGCAGTTTAGAAAATAAATGAATAATAGTGTTTTTTGTTACAGAAGCAGCATGAAAGATGGCAAGGTTTTTGTGTTAATGGAGAGTTCAGACCCTCTTGGCATTAGAAAACAACAAGAACAAAAGATCAATAAGAATTAAGAGACATTTAAACTTAGACTAGAGAATAGAAATAGAAAAGCCCATCTATATATATATATAAAATAATATAAAAATAGTGCATCAGTCATAATCCCGTCAGGATGTATTTTTCTAACTATACATCGTCTCTTACATTATAGCAAAGAATCCAAAAATCTGGCAAACAGAGTCAAACATTTTACTATTATATTTCCACAACTTAGCAAGAACAACGGTTTCCTCTCACTCTCAAAAGACTTGTGGTTTAGGTTGAGTGGAAACTCTAAATTGCTCATAGGTGAGAGTGTGTGTGTGTGAATGGTTGTCTGTCATTGTATTACCCTGTGATGGATTGGCCTGCTCTCCAGAATGAACCCTGCCTAGTCAACTGGGATCGGATCCAGCTTCCCAGCAAACTGAAATGGATAAGCAGTTTGGAAATAGAAGGCTGGATGCGCAGCTAACTAAGCTGAACCCACCTTTACTGAACTGAACTGCATTGACACAGAAGAGAAGTTTGTAACATTATTCTGACGTCTCTATGGTGGAAACGCTCTTGGGGCCCAAAGTTAGAGCTTAGTTTGCTTATGCATCTGGCCGGCAATGCTACAAACAACGGAAACCCTCACTTTCATCTGGTTTAAGATCAAACGTAATCTTTATCAGGCTCATCCGTTTGTACTGTCTCTGGTACTGGACTGTTTCAGCATAACACACACACACACACCATCATCATCTCTGCTCCTGCATACATAACAAGTCATGTCCTCTAAAGCTCTCTTTTCAGTAGAATTACCGTCAGCAAAGTTGTTTTTTGTTCTGGTGCTCATTAGAAGTTACACACAGAAGTATTAGATAAGAAAACCACAAGGTCATTCCTCTTTGGCCTTACTGGCCTTACGTTATCTTCAAACAAGCAGTTTCAGCCTGTGTTATATTCCTGCCCAGATTTCCTCCCCGTCGCTCCCTTACATCCAAAAGGGCAGAGAGAGCTGTGTTTACATATTTAAAGCCGAGGGCACACAAGTTGCGGTGATGACATCATCGCACCGGATATAGGCTGGTTAGCGTCTCAACACACACACATTTTTGTTTTTATACATTTTGAGGACTCGTATACATACAGTACTGTCTTTACCCAAGACAATAACATTCAAAAAGTAACTTATCTGGGTAGTAAGTTTTGTTTGTTTAGCTAAATATTTGATTATATGTGACCCTTTTACTTTCTTTTACATATCATATATCTTATTTCTGCTTAAAAATGACTGAAAACATTACATTTGACAGATAAGGACAGCCCAGTTCAAATTAGACTTGGCCATTCATGTATTGAGGAACCCTGTTTAATATTGCATATCTGTCAATGTATTGTTTCTGGTGTGACCCCCTTGTACTACTAAACACTTCTGGTTGACTGTTGACCAGTCAGTACAGAACAGCTTAATCTCCAACAGTTCCTCAGGTCCACTACATGCTTCAGGTCCTACAACAGCCTTTCAATGGAGTTAAGGTCAAGGATTTGCTTCTTTGGAAATATATTGTTGGAAAAATAACTTCTGATCTTTAAAACGTTCTCTTGTTGCATTTCTCTTAAGGTCACTGACAGATGTCCAGAAATGTATCCTTGCTGGTATATTTCAAAATGAATTGTTCCATTACTAATGGCAGGCTATCCTAGGTAACACGACCCACTCCTTGATACTACAACCATCATGTTTCAAAGAAAATATAAAGTTCTTAATTTGAAATCATAGTGTTTCCCTTCCTCCAAACACTACGCTTCTTATATAAATTTATTTAAATCTGTCCATTTTTTCAGTAGCCTTCTGGCTTGATAATGTGAACTTAGCAGCAATGTCAAATCAAGTCAAATTGATTTATATAGAGCTTTTTACAATTGTCACAAAACAGCTTTACAGAATTTGGGTCTGAACCCCTAATGGCAAAGAAAAACTCCCTAAACTGTAGTAAAAAACCTTGGGAGTAACCATGGCTCAGAAGGGGAATCCCTTCTTCTGTGGTCGACATTGGATAGTAATAACAGAAAAAAAAAAATTAAAGTAGTAATAATTTCAGCTTAAAGAGGCATCAGCAGTGTTGCATGGTTCTGTCTGTATGGGTTCTCCTCAGTAGGAGTGAATGGGTTCCAGTGTATCAGGATTGGTCTATATTAGCACGGACCAAGCTATGTACTTTTTAGATTTATTCTCTTTGTTTTGTTTGGTCTTGGTAATTGGTCTTGCCCAATATTAAAGTTACTCTTTACCAACTGTTCAAATTGCTTTCAATTGTTTTTTTTCATATCTGCATACTTAGTCAATGCTTTTCAATCCTTTATAATTTTGGTGGCAAACAGTGTTGTTAGCTCAAGCATTTGGATTCTTGGTCTTTTCTAGGTCTTAACTAGTCCAGGTCTTGGACCATTCAACAAGGACTGTCTTCACTATTGTTCTGCTACAGGCTCCAAAATGAAAGAGATTTGTGTTGCACTGTAATTGTGTATGTTTGCATTTATTATACATGTTTTTAATGTTTTTATACCAACATAGGCCAACAATCACTGTTATAAATGGTATGTATAAAAGTATGTAACAGGCCACACATTAAATAAACTTTGGATTTTTTAAATATGTTGTTGGCTTTACACATTAACACCATATCATTGCTATAATGGTATAATAACTTTCTAAGATTGTTGAAAGTGTGTTTTGCATTAAACATCAGCTGTTTGGAAATTAGTCCTCAAAATGTATAAAAACCAAACACAAATACACACACTGGCCATCCAGAGCCGGCCACAGCAGAGGTGATTCGAGAGTGGACTACTGCTTCAACTCCAATCTAATGCTGATAATGAAAAACACATGCTCACATACTCACTGCAACAACTGGGGCTCAGACACAGTGGTGGGGGTGGGGGCAGGGTGAGTAAGTGAATGCATGAGAAGTCGGTTTTGTTAGACTGACTCTGAGAAAACCACAGTTCCATGTCAAGTTGATGACAGGTTTGCTAGTGAATATCCCATAGGCCTTCAGAATGAAAATAGAGTTTCTCGTTAAATCATCGCAGATTACGGTCAACAAACAGGATGAGTTCAGCAGACAGGACAATCTGGCAGGAGCTGGACGCTGTCCTGTGCTGGTTGACATCTCTGGTGATTTTATGAAAAGTTTTTCTCCATTTTTAGATGCAACTTTTGCTCTCGTTGTCCAGGAGAAACGCTTGCAGAAACACTCCCCCCAAGACCTACTTTTTTTAAAGCCTGTCCTCTCTCTGAGTACTCGAAACTTGAAACCTGGATCAGCCACACGACTTCCTCTACACACACAGAGAGAGAGAGAGAGAGAGAGAGAGAATAGAGGGATACAAGGGGAAAAGTCTGTTTTCCGTTAGAGCCAGATCCTCTTTAATAAACCCGGTGCAAAATTATGCTGACAAAAGGGAAAAAAAGAAATAGAAAAAAGGAAGAAAAAAGAAGAGTGATCAGGAGGTGCAGATGACACACATTTGTGTTTATCCTTCTTATTTAAAGGGAAAGTCAATCTCTGTCTTGCCCTTAATGTAAACCTTTACCCAAAGCATTTGTAGAAAGCAAAAAAGCCAAACTTTCCAAAAAAGGGTCACAAATATTTTTAGTCAATGTCATAAAAAGAAACATTTGATGTTGACAATGCTCTCAACATTATTATTTTTTCAGCTGGCAGTGTAAAGTGTTCAGTAGAGCCCCACACTGCAACTCTCCCGGCACTGCACACATTAGGCAAATCTGTAGCTGTTTAAGTAATTACCTTGTGTTAAGAATCTGTTGGGTTAAATGCATTACATTGTGCTTTCAGGCTTTGTTGCACATGTGAATATTGTGAGGAATGAAAGATCCCCAACCAACCCCAAGTTACTGTAAAGAGATCATATATCAATCAGCCATCGTGTTAAGAATAACTGACAAGCGAAGTGTATGACATTGATTATATTGCTACAATGGCACATGTGAAGGGGTGGTATTGATGAGCATAGTGTTTTAAAAAGGGGCCTAACTTTTGTGACTAGATGACTTGATTAATTCACATTGTCTGGTATATCATATTCACGGTCAGGTGCTTGTGCATCCCTCATCTGGGAAAGAGATGGGACAAGATGAGACTTAGTGTGATGCTCGGTGTAATGTGCTGGCGAGGGCCCAGCATGGATATTTAAATTTGAACCCAGATGCAGAGGCGGCCAGTAAATAAACAAACAAATAAAAACAAGGAAACCGGCCAAAAACTAAATAAAATAAACCTAGGCGGATCACCCCCTCCCCTAACTTCACCAAATGGGGAGTGATCTCTGACTCGCCTTGAGCGAGGATGTGATGCGCCACTGGGCCAAACCCTCTGCCAGCGAAAACCAAAACGTGGGAGACCAGCCGCTTCCGCAGAGGTAACGGCGGGTTCTCCCAAAAGAACAACGAAATATAAAAAAGAAAGAAATATAAAGACACCGCGTCTTTAGCGGTGAAAGGGTGCTTGGCGATTGTGAGCAGTGCGGACAGGAGGGGAGGTAACCCGCGCTGCACGCGCTTAAAGCCCGTGAGCCACACACGATCAGCACTGAGCTGAACGCTCACACACACAACCACCCTCGGCTCAGGCTTGAACGCCCTTCACCTTGCACACACACACAGCTAGGCTTCAACGCCCTTCACAGTGCACACACACACTTTTAGGAGCACAGGACAAGCTGTGGGTCCGGCGAAATGCCTTTTCCACTACCGGTTACCGACGGGTCGGAAAGAACTGTCGAACACTTCCCGA
>JBBIGC010074680.1:0-10593 GCA_037576955.1 Lepidarchus adonis
TACTAATATAATAAGACCTATCAATGAGTCAAGTGTCCTTATTCACTTAAAAGACTGAATGGGTAATTTCATGTAGGGCTTGTTATTTATCTGTTTGCTCAATCAGACATTGTTTCTGAAAAAAGGTGGACAGTACAATACATACAATACAATCTGACACAATTTGGCATATTTTGGCAAATATGCCATTTCTCATTTAAGATGTCTTATTCGTGTCGCCAAAAAGCCTAAAACTCATAAGACAGCCAAATCCAAATCCTTAGCAGATGTTAGTGTAACATTTTTCATTGACATGATGCTTAACTTCAGTTCTTATCCAATTAGTTTCACGTCAGTAAAATTAAAGAAATGAATCTTTACTTCACTATGCTTAACAATACAGGCCCTTGCAGTGTCTGGCGCCACCTTGAGGCAGTAATATGAGATGAACGAGAGGTGTGTTTTGGGGAATTTATTATAGATATTTTCTTTTGGTGATGGTGATCTCTTTGCATTTTTTAAGCAATTGAATGTGTACTGGTTCAAGCATTTATCCCAAACACAAAGCAACTCTCATCTGTTAGAGTGCAGAGAGAATTTTAAATTAAATCAAGCAAAAAAAGAGGCAGCTGCCTTCATAAGTAAGATGAATCGCCATTGTCTCACTGTCTGTTTTGATAAATAATTCAGTTCATGTTGGTTAGTGATGCCTTTGAGAGATGTATGTAGAAGGGATTCTGAGGAGTGCAAACATTTCATCTTTTTAAATGTTGTAACTTTTTTTTATTTAAGAAAAATTCATAGCAATATGAAGGACAGAACAACAAAAAGAAACACAAAGACATGAAAGACAAAAATATAGTGAAGACATGTCAAAATATACTACATATACATTTTAATTGTCTGATGCACTGAGAGTGTATGTTAAAGGATATTTTATGTGGCTACAACAGTAAATGTGACATTATGTGTTATGTAATATGTTATGTAAATTGTGTGTCTATGTATATGTTGTGTAGGGGGAAGTGTGTGTTAGTATCTGCATGACTGCATGCCTTCGCATTTGCACGTGTGTATGTGTACGTACAATGCCCTGCATAATTATTGACACCCCTGGTTAATATGTGTTAAAGACCTTAAAATAAATTCAGGTGATTTTATTAAAAATAATGATTTCTTAGTCAGAGATGTTTTTCTGCTTAAAATTCACTTGAGTGAGAGTATGCTTCTACAATTTAAAAATATATATATTTCAAGGCATTTTAACACATCTTAACCAGGGGTCTCAATAATTATGGAGGGCACTGTATGCACATACACCTACACACATAAATCACGCACACTCACCAAACATTTCATCTTTTATTTTTTGATTTATTTACCTATTTCGTGGTTCATGTGTTTTTTCAGCAGACGAAGGAAGTCAAGAGGATCTTTTTGCAGACAGAATTAAAATATAAAAGATGAAAACAGGTCCCAAGATGTCTTGAGGTAACTTTCACATCACAGAGTTCAGTGTTATTAGAGAAATCCTTATGTCTATGATTTTCTTACTGGTGTCAATGGAAAGCCAAGCAGCTTTAATAATACTGTGACTATGATGGAGGACCCATTAGAGAGTACTTGCTCAAATCAGGACGACGCCTTTTGCTTTATTAAGCTCTGAAAGGAGCTCTTGATAGCAATGTGCGCCCCCAACTGGTGTAGCACACACAGAGCAACTCCCCTAGAGAGTACCAAATGGCTGGACCCACCACCACTGTCACTGAGCAAAATAGTAAGCACAGTGCTGGTTCAGCCATTTACCCAAATCCTATACACAACAACCCCATTTAGTCCGACAAACACACACACACCACAACAACCCCCAAACAGAGCCCCACAACACACAAACACATTATCCAAGGGGCCGTGCAGCACCAGCATGCCCCCTAAGCCTCAATACAATACAAACAAAGCCAAATGTTTTAGTGTACTGAGGATTTTTCTTGCCTAAATTCTAGTAGTTTTCTTATGAGGTAGGAAGTGTGTTTGATGAATCTGGCATTAATTTATTTAAATGAATATGTAATTATTAAATAAATTAAAATTTGCCTTTCAATTTTTCAGTTTTAGTTGAGCTCTTTAGTGTAAGAGCAACACTAAGTGCTAAAGAGACATCATTTGATGGAACAAAATTCCTTGTGTGTGTGTGAAACTACTTGGACAATAAAGGTAATTCTGATTCTAAAAGTGTTACATGGTCAAGCCTCACAATACAAAGGGTCCTCGAGTTACGAAACACAAACAAATGACAGCAAATGGTACAATGCCGCCTCCCATTGCCACGTGACACTGAGTGTATTCATCGCTCCGCTCACCAACTTGTTCCTTCGCAAACGCATGTAAACATTTTTTAAGGTAGTGGTTTGTTAGCGACGTAACCACGAATCACTAACAAACCACTACCTCAGATCAGTTGCTCCTCTCTGTCCCTCGATCTCAATTCAAATGTAAAGGTGATCGAGCGTTTTCTGTTGCCACTCCCAAAATTGATGAATGTTTTGATGTCCTTTTAACAGTCAAATTCTATATCTTTTATTTTACTCTGCTGTTATTTCTTCTTAATTAGTATATAGTATGTGTACAGCACTTCAGGGCAACTTTTGTTGTCTTTAAATGACAATATACCTGACAATAAACCTGACTGACTGATTAAAAAATACTTTTTGCGGTGGGTTAAGGAAGTATTCACACCCCCTTCATGTTTTTCAATTTTATTATAAATTTATATTTTGCAGACTGATGCTGCAATCATTTAAATTCTTTTTCCCAATTAATCTTCACTCAGATCCCCATAATGATGAAGTCAAAACAGATTTGTAGACAGTTTTGTACATTTATTAAAAAGACAAAACACTGAAATATCACATTTACATAAGTATTTAGACCTTTTGCAAAAACACTTTTCAAATTTAGCTCAGATGCCTTCCATTTCTCTTAAACACTGCTAAGATGTTTCTACACCTTCACTGGAGTCCATCTGTGGTAAATTATATTGATTGGACATGATTTAAAAAGGCACATTCCTCTTTATTAAAGGCCTCATTGCTGAAAATGCATATCAGAGCAAATGTGTGGCGCTGGGGCTAAGTTCCAGAAGGACAATTATAACTGCTGAAGGCCTTCGTTGTTTCTGCAAGACAATGCAAAACTGCTATTAGTGAATTTACTATTTATCATTGTGGATACATGTCATTACAGCTGCACCTGAAATGCAGTATAGTAGGTATCCTGCTCAAGGAAGTACCTCAGTGGTTTCTGGGCTGGGGTTTGAACCTGCTACTCTCTGATCACATTAGCAGTACACCACCCCATGGCATTGTAGTAGAAAATGGTGCTGAACTGACCTGCATGCATTCCAAACCAAATTTCAGCAATTTAGAACATATAGTGCATTATTAACTGAAAAATAGCAATAGCATGAACCCAGGACTGTTGAGCTACAATCCTCAGACAAGAATGGGACGGCATTCCGCCACCAAAAGGCCAGCAACTCCCCTCCTCAATTCTCAGACGGTTATTAAAAGCAGAGTAGAAGCTACAAAGTAGTAAATATGGCCCTGTCCCAACTTTATTGAAACATGTTCCCATAATATTCTGAATAAAATATGTTTTTCTTAGTTCTGCATTGGTTTGGTTACATTTTATACAACATTCCAACGTTTTTGGAATTGGGGTGGTACTTTGCAATTTTTTTTTTTTTTTTCTGACAGCCAGTATAAAGATGCATTAACTTTAAATAGGTATTTAAACAACAAAGTTGTGTACATAGCATATAGCACTGACAAAGATCTCTTTAAAAAAATATCTTTAAAAGTTGTATTGGTTCCAAATGTTTCAGCCTTTCTGTGTTTTGACTTATGTTGCATGTTATTTAGATTAACATCTTAACTGTATCGTGCTACCTTTGAGCGCTCATTCATTTTATTTCATTAAACCCCTGGAAACAGACAGAATATTTCAACATGTTTTCTCATTTATTTTAAAGAGACTTGCTTAGAACAAACAGAAAAAAGTATATATATATATATAGACACACTGCAATTTTCAGACCATACAAAAATGCTGTTTGGAGTACACACTGTTCTTTATTACAATACTGACTAATATAGAAATAATAACATCTTTATACCTTATATTTGGGCTTACAAAATCATTAACATAATTACACAACCATATTACAATAAGAAATTCTGTAACTAATTTTGCAGAGAAAACATTTGGCACAGGGCACAGCCAGGATCAAGGTTACACCACAAAATGAAATTTCTGGAATGTGCAAATGGCAACACTGTTAAGACACCTCACAATTCTGACAGTGTGTCTGCAGGCAGATATGCACACCAACGTGAGGGAAGCAGGTTAAAAAAAAAACTTCAGCTTCAAATGAGTGAAGAGTAAGGATCGTAAAACCAGATGCAATTAATCAAATACTATTTTCTGAGTAACAGACATGTTGCTTGAGGATGAAACAAGAAAGCTGAATTAAGGGATAGTGAACAAAAAGTGAGTTGGACAAAATGAGTGCTTTCAGTTGCAATCTAAGAACATGTTAAGAGTGGATTAAAACAAATCACAGTCATTTAGATCCTAAAAACATTTTACTTTCCTATAAGACTAAATCAAGCCAATCTGGGTCTACATGTTGGGGCATAATCTGTTTAGCACAATGGATATTTGTAGTTTTCAGATAGGACAAAGATTCCAATGGCACAATAAACTGAGAGCCAATAAACACTGTACAACTTAGAATATGCATTGTGCTTTTATATCCTTTGCTACAGCACCACTCAAAGACCATATATTAGAAAAACAGTGAAGATTTCATGGAATCTTACAGAGAACAACTTTAACTTGAATTAGTGGCTTGAAGTAGTAATGTCCCTGAAGCATGAAAATTTAGTTTGATCAGTTCTGACACATAAAGGTTTAGTACTTTTAAAAGGCTGTCAGTGGGTTTCAGGAGTTCAATCAAAGGTTCCTCTCAAATTCCAAAAGAACAAAAGGAAATAAATAATTAAATATATTGTGATTGTTTTTATTAAACATCAAGCAAAGGTTGAGTAAAGAACAAAAAGACAGAAACTGAACACGACATAATATGAAAAATGCATGCTAGGTTAGCTTGCAGTTATGCATTAGCTACTGGTTGATGAGTTTCTCTCTTGTGGTTGTCTATGTAAATGGACAACAACTTTGTTAGTGGTGACGGTAATGTTTATATAAGCTTTACCCAAGACTAAGGTTTTGGTTAAATGCTTGGGGAATTGGTCATTAATATTGTCAATAGGGCATAGTTTTACCTGTAGGTTCATAAAAAGAGCCACATTACGAAAATTAAAGAATTGTAAAAGAAAGGTAAAAGAATTTAATTTTTAAAGAGGATTTTAGGTTTCCTGGGTGCTTTGAAGGTCTGTGCTACTCGTGGAGCATCTGACAAATTTGATAAACATAACACATAAGAACATGCATGCCTTGCTTATGTAAGCTACTGAATCTCTATTAACCTGAATGTGAAGGCGTGAGGGTGTGCTAAAGCATCTCTAAAAGATTGTTTCTGCTTCTAAGCCAGAGCAAATGACTGGAAACAATATATTAAAATCCATCAATGATGATTTAACTTAGAACTAACTCCTATGTCCTGGACCTTCAAGTCTTCTGTCTGCAAAATTCTGTTAGACAAGGCTGTAAAATCAAAGGCACAATTTCTATCAAAAAGGCAGAGATTTGTCTGAAATCAAGTTACTGTAGCCTCAAACCGATTCAGCTTGGGTGCACGTACCTTTTTAAGTGCTAAAGGCATAAAATTATGGCCAAAATGTTCACAGACTCTTTGTAACTCTACTTCAGTTATCAAAAACTTGCTCTCATACCTTAATCTCTTCACACAAAGGCTGACATTGCATCTTCTGTCCGTACACCCTTTAAAAAAATATTTAGGCAAAATAAGAAGCACTTTACATGAAGCTTTAGAGTGTACATATGATTTAGCAGCTTTATGGCAATATTTTTATGGTCTATATACAACGGGTAACTAAGAACGCCCATAATTACAATTCTTTAATGTAATGGTAAGTTCTACCTCATGCCGTACTATTCAGTGCACAAACCGATTAAAACATTTTTTTAAAAGAGCAACGCGGACGAACACAGCAGTTAAACAATAGTATGAGTGTACTTCTCAAACTTCCCATATAAAAGTTCAATAATTTGACAGTTTAGCATTAGGTTTTAATGGGTGCTTACAAGACTTTTTGAGGTACCTGTTTTTGTTCTTTTCTCTGCATTCTTCACTCCACGGAGGAAACGGATGTGGCAGTTTCAGAGCATGTAATACCATATCAGTGGCCCATTTCCATCCAGATCAAAATTAGCTCTTATTTCTGTTACTCATTTCAGCTCAGATTTCTCATATTCATGATGCAAGGTTACAATATTTGCTGTTTTCATGTAACAATCATGACTTTTTCAGCTAATGAAGCAAATAAGGTGTTTACAACAATCTTTTCACTACATTAGTTTCCAAAAAGAGATGGAACGGAACAGACTCTAGCCCAGTAGTGACTTTCAAGCTCTGTTTTGATTTAAAGACGCTTTCCTCAGTTGGATCAGGTGTTCCTTTTGACTGTGTTGCTTCTGCAGTTTGGCAAAACAACCAACTGCCACAAGTGCCATTGAACTCTGTCACAAATTAAGCCGGACACAGCCATAAAACAGTGGGTTTTGTATAAATGAAGTATTAGACAAGCCCAGGCAAACCGCAAGTACCTCTGGGGTTCACAGTGCTCCTCAGACCAGCGTCTCAGGGAGTGTGTCCGCATTGTCTGAAGAAAGAAGCTGCCAAATTTGCCAACGATCTCTTTGCCAGTCTTGCCACTCTGGGCTCAGGGGAGGTAGAGTCCCCACCGATGAGGATGAGTTCTGGGAGACAACTTTTCCGGTTTGTTGGGGGCACTGCTGAGCTGAGGCCACAGGAGCAGGAGAAGTTGGAGAAATAGACGAAACTGTTGAAGCAGTTAACCTTGAATGTCCGTAGGCTGGTGGAGGGGGGCGGGTATCATTCCTATAGGCTGGTTTAGGGAAAATGGTGGGGCTAGGTGTGCTGTGACTGCTCCCCACCGGAAGGTCCTCTGAGCTACTGGATGCTGATTGGCCATCAGGGTTAAGATTCAGACGGAGATGTTGCTGACCAGTCTGAGGGCTGCTACACACACGACTAACTGCAGTGTGTTGTCGACAGTCTGACACACCCAAAGAGTGTTGCGTTTGCACAAGCTGTTTAGCTTCACATTGGTGACTGTCAATCCCCTCCTGTGAGCTTCGGGAGCTCCCCTCAGACATGTTGCCGTAGGAACCTGTAAGAACAAATCAACAATTTGTTCTTCAAGGATTCTTCATATAAGTCAAGTCAATTTTATTTATACAGCGCTTTTTACAACTGACGTTGTCACAAAGAAGCTATACAGAGTTTATAGAATCCGAGGCCGAGCCCCCAATGAGCAAATAAGGACATAAGTCGTAAAGATCATCACCTTATAGATATAGCTCAAACCCTAACTGATCCAGGTAATGAAGCCCCTCAATGGTGTCTGAATTCAAGAACCAAGCGTGTTGGACCTGAACTCCAGGAATGCAGCACACTGGATATAAGCATTTACAGACCCCCCATTTCAGAACATTTTTTATTTGGTTTGATTTTCCCCCAGAAAGGGATTTTTAATAAAATCAAATAAAAACAACAATGTATGATTTGTTAATTATTTTATTAAAAAAAATTTTAACTTGTAAAAGTGCAAAACTACACTATATTGCCAAAGGTATTGGCTCATCTGCCTTTACACGAAGTTAAGTGACATCACATTCTTAATCAATAGAATTATGACATCGGCCCTCCCATTTGCAGCAATAACAGCTTCAAACTATTCTGCGCAAGAGTGTGTTTATGGACATTTTCTTCCAGAAGCACTTTTGTGAGGTCAGACACTGATGTTGGGCGAGAAGGGCTTGCTCTTAGTGTCCACTCTAATACCTCCCAAAGGTGTTCTATCGTTTTGAGGTCAGGACTCTGTGCAGGCCACTCAAGTTCTTCCTCATCAAACTTCCTCATTCATGTCTTTGCGGACCATACTGGTGCACAGTCATGTTGAAACAGGAAGGTGCCATCCCCAAAAAGTTGGAAGCATGAAATTGTCCAAAATCTGTTGGTATGCTGAAGCATTCAGAGTTCCTTTTACTGGAACCAAGGGGCCAAGTCCAGCTCCTGAAAAACAACTCCACACCATAATCCCCCCTCCACCAAACTTTACATTTAACACAATGCAGTCAGACAAGTACTGTCAAACCCAGACTTGTCCATCAGATTGGGAAGTGTGACTCGTCACTCCAGAGAACACATCTCCACTGCCCTGGAGTCCAGTGGCGGTTTTCACCACTACATCCAAAATTTTGCATTGCACTTGGTGATCTATGGCTTGGATGCAGCTGCTCGGCCATGGAAACCCATTCCATGAAGCTCTTTACACACTGTTTTTGAACTATATGAAGTTTTGAGGTCTGTAGCGATTGACTCTGCAGAAAGTTGGTGACCTCTGCGCACTATGCGCCTCAGCATCCACTGACCCCGCTCGGTTGTTTTACGTAGCCAAACACTTTGCGGCTGAGTTGCTGTTGTTCTTAATCACTTCCACTCGTTATTACATCACTGAGAGTCGACTGTGGAATATTTAGTAGCGAGGACATTTCATGAATGGACTGCACAGTACAATGCTGGAACTCCTGAGAGCGACCCATTCTTTCACAAATGTTTGTAGAAACAGTCTTCATGCCTAGCTGCTTTAATTTATACACCTGTGTCCATGGAAGTGATTGGAACACCTGAATGTACTTATTTCGATTGTTGTTAAAAATACCCTAATTCAGAGTCTGCACTGGTGAAGATAGTAAATGGTCTTGATTAAGACTGTGTGTCCTTACTTGTGTTGCTCGTCCAGAGAGCAGCTTTTGATACTACTGATCATATCATCCTCCTTGACAGGGTAGAAAATGTTGTTGGAATTTTAGGAACAGCCCTCTCTTGGTTTAGGTCTTATATGACTAATCGCTGTCAGTTTGTAAATATACAGTAAATGGTGACTCCTCTACACATAGTAAGCTAAAGTTTGGTGTTCCACAAGGTTCAATTTTAGGCCCAATACTATTCTTCCTGTATATGTTACCTTTGTTAAATGTTATCCAAAAGCATGGAACTTTCACTTACACAGACCACACAATATTAAATAAAATAAAAATGTCAAAAGCTTTCAGGTTTTACAGGAGATTTGCTTTTTAACTCTATTCCAGCTGTGTAATTGGTTTGGCACGGCGCTATTTGTAACCTGTCTTGCTTTGTTTTTGTGTACCACGTGAGTTTGTTATGGTTTCCTGCCTTGTGTGTTTGTTTTCCCTTTCTTGTCATGTGATTTGGTCATGTGTTCCTCGTTGTCACTGTGTTTTTAAGTTCCTTGTGTCTCTGTGTTTGTCGCGAGTCAATAGTGAGATGTAATGTGTCCTTGTGTCGTGTTTATGTCTATGTTTTGAAGTATATCTTGTACATAGTTCGTAGGTTAATAAACCTGGAGCATTATTTACTTTACTTCTATGCTTTACTTCTATGCTACACTACAAGCGTTACACTATTCTCATTATCACAGACTTCTCTTGCTGTCTATCAAAACATGGACGATAATTAACATAAAATAAAATTTGAGTTTATTTAAATTATATACACCATGTCTTATGTTTATATTAAGAAAAGTTATTTCATGTTAATTATCGTTAATGCTTTATTACAGCTCTACACTGTAATTATTTTTTTCAAAAACTACTGTACACCTACTTATTTTGTGCTCTTACAGAAATGGCTCAGATTGCAGTTGATGCATTTGCAATACCTGTATGGGTTTGCTCTTTCAGCCCTGGCTTTAATGTTGAATGCCATGCACCCCAGATGTTGGCATGCTCCTCTGAAATGTCTGACAAATAAAGGGATAGATAAAGAATAGATAAAATATTTATATTTATATCTGCCTTTGGTCAATTAACTTTAATTTGTAAGTTAATACAAATTAAGACTACTTGGTCTTACCCTTTGTTGGGGACCAGGGATTTGAGACAGCATCCCTGGCGCGGCCTGTGACTTGACCGACCAGGGTATACTGTTCTGGGACGCGAAAGAGTCGCTCAGTGCTGAGGGCTCCTCCAGCAACACTGCTGCTCATACTGCCTCCATCTCCCCCCCTCCTTTCTGACAGCACAGGAGAGTTATTATCATAGGGAGACACTTCGCCACTTGACAACTTGTTGGAATCACTGGATGATCTCCGTTCATTGAGAGAAAATGTGGTACCTGAATTTAACATGTCTGGACTCCTGGAGGAAAAAGTGAAGAGCAGACATGTACAAACATAGCAATTACTCATAATGACAATCACTTCATCACTGCCAGAACCACACATTACAACATTACAGGTCCTTCTCAAAAAATTAGCATATTGTGATAAAGTTCATTATTTTCTGCAATGTACTGATAAACAT
>JBBIGC010074701.1:0-10593 GCA_037576955.1 Lepidarchus adonis
GTGTAATTATGTAACTTTATTAGCAGCGTCTTTCTGAAATGCGCTAACAACTATCAGAGTAACGTCCTCCTCTGCCCTAGAATGCGGTCAGTCAGCTGCTGTTACTGAACCACGGTGGCTTGTACTGTATTATCCAGAACTGTGCCAACCCAGTACCAACCAGTACCAACCCATACATTACTGGAGGAGCAAACAACCAGGAGAAAACTGCCGACAGAGTAGGAGAGAGATTGGGGAGACTAACTCAACTGCCATGTTGCTAGCGGACAGAGCTAACATGCAGAGCTAGCGGGCAGAGGCTAGTGGGCAGAGGCAGAGACCAGCAACAACATAGGTCAGGTGTGTGAAGGAAAGGAAAGTGTACACAGCATCCAGAAAATGTCCTTCAGTGTCAGTAAGCAGCCAGAGAGAGTAAGTGGCAACGCTAACAGCATCAGGACGCTACACGCAGGCTAACCAGAGCTAAACTAACTAGCTCAGAGTGTAATCCTGTGTAATCCCGTCCACAATTAAGTGGCAACAAGAAAAGTTAACCCAGTAGATGACAAAGACAAATACTCAGAGAATAAACAGCAGACGAACACTGGTGGAAATTAGCAGCGATACGCAAACACACACAGCCTAATTTTATTGTACAAATATATCCTAAAAACGATAACTAATCCATTACGAGAGTTCACCAACCTCACCCCTCGCCAAGTTCAGGGCCCGGACCAATAGGGCCAAGCTAACTGGGTTTGACTGCAAGTTGGTTTGTGAGATCACAAATACAATGATCTGAAATCGGCCTGTTTAAAAAGCTTAGCTTCCATATATGGACTGTATGGGTTTCTTTTTAACTTGAGAAATGTGATCTGAAATCTATTGAAAAACATCACAATCGTAATTTGTAACTGTATAATCACAATACTGATATTTTGTCCATATTGTGCAGCCCTAATGTCTAACCATCCTCTTGGAGCGTGAGGGTTAAATATGCTCCTCTGGGGAACTTCACTCCAGCTCTGGTTGTTTTAAACCTTTCCATAAATGTGGGTTACTTTTTTGGGTCGAACATCAAATAAGATTTTACATTTTCAGTGTAGAGTGAATGGACTTCATTTTTCCTTCCATGTTCTAGCTCATCACTTCGCCATGCTCTGGGCATCGGTGGGGAACACAATCCCAGCATGCTTCTGGTGTATATACCACCTCCTGTCTCACCCACCAGCCCTCCAAGCTGTGCAGAAGGAGATCATGGAAGTGATTGGAGACCAGAAGGAGACAATCCACACTCACATCATCAGACTGACCAGAGAGCGACTTGAACGAATGATTTTTCTCGGTAAACACCGTACTATACTCAGTTCACTCATGTTTTATATTTTTTTGTTTTATTTAACAAATATAATAAAGCAGAATTATTTATTTTTGTAGAAATCCATTAATGCTTTAATTTGTTGCACTGGGTTTTTCTCTTTCTTTTTCTCTTCATGTGTTTCTCATCTCATCCTCATGTGTAGAAAGTGCTGTTAATGAGAGTCTCCGTCTGTCCTCTGCTTCGATGAACATACGAGTGGTTCAGGAGGATTTCTGTCTGCATCTGGACCCACGATGCTCAGTGTGTGTGCGTAAAGGAGATATCGTTGCTCTACACCCCCAGACCACACACCTGGACCCTGACATCTACCCACATCCACAGGTAGCCACCCAGACAAACCACTAGGAACCTGGATGGTCTGGATGGATTCTGTAAAGATGAATGATCTCAGAAGTTCTGCTCTGTATTCTCCAAACAGAGCTGCTTAACTGGCAAAGGGACGTTGAACAAGTATTAAATACTGGGATCCCAATAATTGCAGCAAACATTTTGAAGATTAGGGGGTTGTTTTCCTCCGATTCCTCTGAAGATTTATTTTTCTAAAAAGCTTTTGCCACAGTACTGGGTTAAGGCCACACTGAGCAGAAAAACTAGTAGAATTTTTGGGTGGGCGATATGGCAAAAATGTAATATCATGATAATTAGAAAAATTGTATTGATGTGTCATACGTCGTGATATGTATTTTTGCATAATGTGTTAAAATTGAACATATGGGGAAAAAAACACTGCGCCATATTTTTTAAATTGTTATTTTATTCTCTGTTTTCCACACCACTAGATGCTCTTAGGAATGAAGCATGAAGTTTGACCGTGTTTAAGTTTAAATCACGATAATGATTAATATTACATTGCACAGCTCTAGATTTCTCCAGACTCTGTAGAACAAAGTGAAAGCTTGTGAGAATGGCATGAAGTGATTGTTTTTTTGTCCTGCAGCAGTACCAGTTTGACCGATTCGTAGAAGAGGGGAAGGAGAAGACAGAGTTCTACAAAGCCGATCAGAAGGTCCGATACCACCGCATGCCGTTCGGATCAGGGGCCACGATGTGTCCTGGGCGATTCTTCGCCATGAACGAGATAAAGCAGTTTGTGTGTACTGCTCTGCTGATGTGCGACATGCAGCTGGTTGGTGACCAGCAGAAGGCAACGCTAGACACCAGCCGAGCAGGCCTGGGCATCCTGCCACCTGCCAATCACATCTCCTTCAGATACAGGTGGAAAGAAGTGCTCCGTGAATGAGGACAGACCCTGTTGATTTCAGCTCCGACCAGACAGATGGGACCAAGTGTTTTGAAGCTTTGGCTTTAGAGTGTGTAGAACATTGCATTAACCTCCCGCAATGTAAAATATTGTGCTAATACACAAATGCAGGGTTCATTATCACAGATTTTGAATATAATGTGAATTATTATAATGTGAAATCTTGAGTCTGTTGAATTTAGTTTTGTGTCTCCGTAATATGAAAAGGAATAAAGAATAATCTTAGGAACCTGAATGAGAACCCTGGGTGTAAATGAGGCAGTAAGTCTGAGGAGACGTGCTTTATCAGCAGCAGTGAGGTCATGTCTGGGACGGGGAGAGGATATTATAAAGTTGTGACTCAGACTGAGCAACAATGTGAAGTCACAAAGTGGAGGCTTGGTGTCCAGCACAGTCTGGTAGTTCCCCTTTAAATACACTAACTAAACCTGGTAATTAACAGGTGAGTTAAACCAGGTGTGTTTGAGCAAATACAATGGACAGCGGCCCCCAGGGTTATATTTGTGCACCACTGCTTTTAGCGCTGATTATTCTACGACTCTTCAGAACACTGACAAACGCTCCATTGAATTTAAATGGGAAGGTGTCCCGGACGTGTGGCATTATTTTCTTATAACGCCTGCTACCATGGGAACGGGTTTTGTGCTTCAGGTTTCGCGGTTTCGTATCATTCCACCATTAGCTTTGTTGGCAAACATGGACAACTGTTTCAGTATTAATGTTAATATTTTTGGCAAATATGGGAGGTTGGAGTTCTGGCACTGTCCCAATTTAAAAACCAGGAAGATAGGGGAAAGTTACAGTGAAGAAAAAGCAAAAATGCATAAACAGCTGGATGAGGAGGCAGTTGACCAAATAGAGGACTGAGACGAAGAAAACACGAAAAAAATACTATTACATTGTAAAATAGTGATTGCTTAACTGATTAGCGAATGACCAAAACATTCTGAAGAGCATTTTTTTCTTAACGCATGTCATGAAACTGCAATAAAATCATATTAATTCATATTAATTCATAATATTAATAATAATAATAATATTAATTCATATTAACTCTTTGAAAAAGTTTATTTTCTTGTTATGATGCAAACAGAGTGCACATCCCCGCAAACTGAGCGTACGCCCCTTGTTCATGAAAACCTGTATGCACAGTAAAACCCGAGAGGCGTTGCAATACTCTTCCCCATCCACATCATAAGCTTCACTTCAAGTTATCAGCAGAATATCCCCAACTCACTTTGCGAGATAAGTCCTCCAACAACGCCTTAAGTGAAGAGCTATATTAATCTGATTGACAGTTATGTCCACTTAGCCAAAACACTAATTTACATTACGTCTCATGCATTTTTAAGACCCAACTAGCTAGCGGTGGCTAAGCTACTTTTCCATAACAAACTTTGTTGACATTTCTGAAAGAAAAGAGAGTTAGCGCTGAGCTAAAGCTATTTTTTAAACAATAAACTGTGTTGACATTTCTGAAAGAACAGAGAAAGTTAGCGCTGAGCTAAAGCTATCTTTTTAAACAATAAACTGTGTTGGCATTTCTGAAAGAACAGAGAGAGTTAGCGCTGAGCTAAAGCTATCTTTTTAAACAATACACTTTGTTGACATTTCTAAAAAAAAGAGAGAGAGTTAGCACTGAGCTAAAGCTATCTTTTTAAACAATAAACTTTGTTGACATTTCTGAAAGAAGAGAGAGCTAGCAGTAGCTGGGAAATACATACACTACATACGCCCCTGCATACAGTGCAGTTTGCAGAGTCAGCATTTTTATGTACAAATATCCCAAGTTTTACATGACGCTGTTCATTCCTTAAGCATCTAAAGGCAGATGAGTGAATACAACATAGCAACATCCTTAGTCCAGGTAACATGCTTCTGACATTGACGAGGAATGTGACATTTGTAGCCCATGTCTAGGATTCGTCTATTTTTGGCAATATAGTGTATATCTCAGGGCTGTATGCTTCATCGATTAGATGTATGTATGAATATGGACCTGTTTTAATCTTCTCTCACATTAAAATGTTATAATCTGTCAGACTTTCCATATTCTTCCTGTTACTCTAAATACTGACTGACCAACATAGGACAACATGCATAATCACTGCAGGAATAACCTCTCATGGGGGCAGTACTTCCCATACAGCTCCTGGAGAAGTCTGTCTATTGTTCTCCCTGCTCCTCGGATGTTCCTCAAATGAAATCCGTGAACACACAAATGTGCAGGTCAGTGAGGCTGGTTAAGGAAACAGTGGATCACAGAAACAATAGTTCCGCCCTGAAAAACAACAAACTAGGAGGATACGGTCGCTGGCGCACTTCCATCCGTGGCCTGTGGGGGGCAGTAGGCGCATCCAGTTCGCTAACTAAGAGGAGATGAAGAAATTAACAACACGTTTGGAATCGAGCTTGTAGATGTTAACAGGAGATTTTTTCGCAAGCGGATCGGTGAGTGACTCCACCCGTTTATAAAATGAAAAGCAGAGGTCTGTTTTAAAAAAGAAGGTTTTCCTGTTTGTACGCCACACGCGCGATTGACTTCCGGCGGCCGGATGACGTGTGTTTGCACACGGGCCGAAAACAAAGCGGGTTGTGCTGAGCGCGCGCGGAAAGGCGCTGTTATTGAAGCGTGGGGGCGCGCGGGTCTCCGGTAAGCAGCTGGTGGTGATCACAGAACATCAGCGCTGCCTCTTTACTGCTTTTTGTGGGGAAAATCCACGGCGCCGTAATCCGGAGGAAGAGGAGGAGGCCGCGTCCTGAGCGGAGCTGTTCCTCATTCTGTGCAGCAGGAGACTTTTAATCCACGTGTGACTGTAATATTCACATATATATATTTATGTAGAGGTGTGTGTGCGCGCGGCATTAAGGGGACGATACTAAACCTACATGTAATTAGTTACAGGGAGCTGCGCTTCTTTCAGATGATGTGTCATTAGAGACGTGGAGATGTGACATTTGGTGACTGACACTAATAACACGTGTGTAACTACAGGTGTAAAGCCGCTAATATCTCCTTTAATTGGTCCAGTCCTAACTTTTAAACCCATATATGAGTAAGATCAAGTGAAGTGCACCATATGTTGTGGAGTCTGTCTGTGCGTGTGTGTACACCAGCTTCTTTAGCAATGACCTTTTGTGGCTTACCCTCTTAGTGGAGGGTGTCAATGACCGTTTCTGAACGTCTGTCAGATCAGCATCTTCCCCATGATTGTAGCCTCCTGACCCAGACTGAACATTTAAAGATCAGGAACATTTGCAGGTGTTTTTAGTTAATTAGCTGA
Source organism: Lepidarchus adonis (assembly GCA_037576955.1). Taxonomy (NCBI): domain Eukaryota; kingdom Metazoa; phylum Chordata; class Actinopteri; order Characiformes; family Lepidarchidae; genus Lepidarchus; species Lepidarchus adonis. The sequence continues at coordinate 5,906 of JBBIGC010074701.1, forward strand.
TTAGTGTGTGACATCATCACTTTCCAAGACTGAACTTTTTCACAATATAAAAATTTTCTGAGACAGTGAATTTTGAGTTTCATTAACTATAAGCCATAATCAAAATTCCAAGAAAAAAAGGCTTGACATTTTACTCTGTGTAATTAATCTATATATATATATAATCTAAGGATGTCAAAATATAAGGTGAAATAAAAGCCCCAGTGTAAACTGTTTCTGTAGTTTTTAATGTGCTTTACTGAGATAAAAGACGTAGAAAAAGATAGTAAATATAATAAATCATAAGTAGAGTTTAATTAATAGCACAATATGTGTAAAACTGCAAGATAAAGAGAAGAATCTTGTATAAATAAGCATTTTTGTACAGATCATATCAGAGTGAACCCGGAATATGTTTAGTTTTGATTAATGTTTAAATCCAATTTTTAAAAAGGCATTAATTTAATGTACTTATGTGATGCCATAATTTTCTTTTGACTTATTTTTTTAATAAAAAATATTTTATATTGTGGTTTCTAGTTTAAGTCAGTTGTCTTGTGCTTTGACTTTCCAATTCCGTGTTTCTGTTTTCGCTCAAGACTCGCTGACAATACTTCATTCTATTGCGATAAATACATATTTATTAATTAATAATTTCTGTATTAATGTAGGAACAATATTTCAAGCCAGAAACACTCTTATACGCGGCACAAGAGTTGTGTTTGTGTGTTTTCTCAACCTTTCATGCCTAAAATAAATAGCAAATGCTGATTGTTCCACAAAAAACGTTGCTTCTGTCGTCAGGACAATGGCTTTTTAAATGCTGCTATAAATACAAAACTTTTTGTCAGAAAATTAAAGTTTGCAATGAATTTAGCTATTTTTGCATAGGATTCAGACAGAAGTTTGAATATAACATTTAGAGGTCAGGAATATGTAATGTGTTATTAATTAATAGATTAAAATTGTCTTTTGTTAATAAAATCTGCATTGTTTCGTGTTTAAATGTTGAAGTTGTGAAGTTATTCTGTATATTGTGTCCGAGGCCGAAGGGAAGGAGAAGCTGTTATCCAGTGCGTGTAAATGTAATTACTGTGATTCTTGCTCCACAGGTGACGATGCCACGCCTCCTGGCAGTGACATCACTGGTGCTGTTCTGGGCATGCTCAGTGGGAGTGCGCGGTGACTGCGGCCCAGTGGAGACAGACAGCCGTCTTGCTGAGCAAACGCAGCAAAAGCACCTGCACGCCCTCTTCCTGAAGTACGGGCAGAATGGCAGCATTTCATTGGCTGGTCTTCAGAAGCTGCTGGAGGGGGTGGGGCTAGACCGCATCAGGAAAGTGATGGTGCAGCATCATGGGAATGAACACAACCACACACACTCACATAAGCACACACACGCGCACAAACACAGCACGAGGTCGCAGCCCGTGACCAGCAAGAAGGACGGTCCTGTCGAGAAGAGTGACTCCGCCCCCAACGTGCATCCCGACTCTGCTGCTGGGAAGAAGAGCCAATCGGACGCTCATCATAATCTGTACATGAAGAGAGCACCTGACTCCACCACACTTCTGACCACACCCTCCTATGCCACCAAGACCCGCAGAGCGAATCGCAGCGCGAACGACGATCTCACACAGGATCCGCCCTCCGCTCCGGCAAATACCACACACACTGACCAGACTGAGAGCTCGACCACACCGTCCCGGGAGGAGAATGATCATGACCACGATCACGTCCATGACCACGAGCACGATCATGACCACGACCACGATCGCGTCCAAGATCATGACCATGACCACGACCATGTTCAAGACCACGATCATGACCACGTCCAAGATCATTACCACGACCACGACCATGTTCAAGACCATGATGACGACCACACCCAAGATCACGACCACACCCAAGATCACGACCACACCCAAGATCATGACCACACCCAAGATCATGACCACACCCAAGATCATGACCACACCCAAGATCATGACCACATCCTCGGCAGTAACCACGACCACGATCATGACCAGACAGGCCACAGCAGTCAAGAGGTAAACATACTCTCACATACACACACACACACACTCAGACACACACAAATATATATGTTCACTATTACGTTAAATTATTTAAATATTCACCTTCATTACTGCAGAAATATTTTGAACACACACACACACACACGGGGAACATTGTTGGTCCCTTCTGTTCCCTTCGTTATTTCAGTGACTGTTGTGTTTTTTTTCTGTAACAGGATGGAACCAACAATTTAGTCCATGTGTGTATTTATACAGAACTGTGCAAAAGTCTTGGCCCCTTAGAAATGTGTGTAGTTTAGAGGCAGTGAGTGTTTTTATTGTTTTATTTTCAGACACTAATATTAGAATCAATACTAATAACATTAATACAGTGAACAGTACGTGTGTGTGAGTGTGTTGTTCTCATTTGCAGAGGAACCACAGAATTATCTGCTGTAATCAGATCCCTGGTTTGAGTTTCACATCCAAACCTGCACTGTTCTCAGCTCCCAACACACATCAGCTACTTCATACACACACACACACACACACACACACACACACACACACACACACCTCATTTACATTATTATTTGACATTTTTACTGCTTTTTGCTGAGAGAAATGGGAGCAATTTGCACAAACTGCCTCAGACTTTTGCACAGTACTGTGTGTGTGTGTGCGCGCGCGCGTGTGTGTGTGTACAGTGGGTACGGAAAGTATTCAGACCCGCTTAAATCTTCCACTCTTTGTAATATTGCAGCCATTTGCTAAAATCATTCAAGTTCATTTAATTTCATATTCACAGAAAAACACAGAATTATTGAAATTTTTGCAGATTTATTAAAAAAGAAAAACCGAAATATCACAATCAGTATTCAGACCCTTTGCTGTGACACTAATATTTAACTCATTTCTTCTGATCATCGTTGAGATGGTTCTACACCTTCATGTGAGTCCAGCTGTGTTTGATTAGACTGATTGGACTTGATTAGACACCAGTCTATATAAGACCTTACAGTTCACAGTGCATCAGAGCAAATGAGAATCATGACGTCAAAGGAACTGTCTGAAGAGCTCAGAGACAGAACTGTGGCACAGATCTGTCCAAGGTTACAAACACACTTCTGCTGCACTGGTTCCATCAATCTCACATGGAAGAAGCTCAATCATTCTTCCAAGAGAAGGTCTCACGGCCAAACCGAGCAATCAAGGGAGAGAGAGGAGACCAAGAACCTGATGGTCCCTCTGACTGAGCTCCAGGAGATCCTGTGTAGATATGGGGCGGTGTTCCAGAAGGAGAAGCATAACTGAATCTCTCCACAGATCTGGGATTTTTGACAGATTGGTAAAACTGAAGATCTCTCAGACTGTGGGGAACCAGATTGAGATGTTTGGCCTCAATTCTAAACGTCTGGAGGAACCTGATGGAGAACTTCAGCGATTGTTCTCCTTCTGGAACTTGGTGTTACATTCAGTGGGTTCATGAAGAAGTGTGTAAACTACACTGGCATCACACATCAACCTGTCCTCTTGTTTCAGGAACTAAAATCATCTTTCTCTGTATTTCTCAGTGCCAGAATGCCACCACCGTTTTGCAGACACATGGAATGTCCCGCGACGTTATTCTCTCGGTGCGAGACTTCAGCTTCCTGTGCCCCTCCCTCATTGCGCAGATCGATTCCAAGTCCTGCCTTCGCCATGCGGACGATCAGTCTGGTGAGTAAATCATTTGACACTGAACAAAAAATCTGTTTAGATCCATGATCGTGCATCCGTTCTTCAAGTTTAGGAACATTTCCGGTTCTGCAGATCATCATGGATCACTGTTAGCACTGATGTACCGTATTTCCCCAATAATAGGCAGAGGCTCATACTGATTTTGCAAACCTGGTGTTGGGTGCAGCTTGCTTAAAAAACATGAAACACATTCACTAAAAGTATAATTCAGTAAAAAAGACGACGTCCCCACATGATTCGCTGAATTAAAATTTTTATTATAAATAATATTATAAATATTTGTTTACTGCAGCAATGAACAGTTAGAAAACAGATCAGTGACGGGTCATTATAAAACACGGAACATGGAAAGCTCCATTTTTTACCTCAAACCAGAAACAAACCAGTTGCAGGAATTAGCATCGGTTAGCCGTTAGCCTAGCCACCATGCTAGTCCTCCATTCACCAAAATACACAGACTCTCTGTGTGTAAAATAAAAGTGGTTGTAGAGTTGATCTCGTCTAAATGCAGCATATGATTAACTTTACTAAGTACAACCTTACAATCTGGATCATATTCTGGTGAATGCGATGAATAAATTAGAAGATAAATAAGAGAGAAGAAGAAGAAAACTCTTTATTTGATGCTGGAAATGACTCTGCAGTACATCACTGTCAATCATTCGTCTACATGTAAATTCTTCAGAATGAAATGAGCAAAACTGAAATGGAAAAAGTATTAGGTTTAACTTTCTTCAAATCCTTCAAAATCAGATCTTTAAACGTTAATTGTGACGGACACACGTTCATCTCAGATTTTGCAGGCGGTTTGTGGAGCTTAAATTCTGCAGCGTAGTTCTTATAAAAATTGGTAAATTCTAATGTTTGTGACTGTATGCTGAACTACAGTATAATGTCACTGTTATTAATGTAATAGTTGATGCTGAACTACAGTATAATGTCACTGTTATT
>JBBIGC010074740.1:0-10592 GCA_037576955.1 Lepidarchus adonis
CTCTCTCTCTCTTTCTCTCTCTCTCTCTCTCTCTCTCTCTCTCTCTCTCTCTCGCCCTCTCCACTGTCGGTGAGTGTGTCTCTCTCTCGGCACGGCTGGTTAATGTCTCTCTCTCTCTCTCTCTCTCTCTCGCTCTCTCTCTCGCTCTCTCTCTCGCCCTCTCTCTCGCCCTCTCTCTCGCCACTGTCGGTTAATGTGTTTCTCTCTCTCTCACCACTGTCAGAGTCTTATTTAGTCCCTTTTGCAACTTTTTTGAATGAGCTGTAGGCATCAATTTCACAAAGTTAATAATCAAAAATAAGCCAAACATTGTCATATATTTGTGTTTCATTTAACTAAGCAGAGATTTATGTATTTATTTATTTAGTTATTTATTTGTTTATTTATTTAGCATTGTAGGGGCTTGTACTGTTCTTTACCAGTTTAAAAGTTTCTTCTGCTGAAGGTCCAGTGTACAACACTGTTTCATGTTTTCCTTGCTCAGAAACACCTGATTCAACTCACCTGAGTCGTTATAAAGCTAATCAGTAACTAACAATTTTATACTAAAGATGTAAAGCTGAGAGACGCTGAGAAGGTCAGTGCTGTGTTCCCACTGCCAAACAACCAAACCAGCTGCTACAACATCACCAGCAACATTGTAAAAGATTAATCCTGTCCGTTACATGGACTGTTTTCTACCGTCTGGCAAACGGTATCAAAGCTTTTTCCTCAGACCTTTGAACATAAATGTTTAGTTCCTGCTTAACCAAGAGTCATTCCAGTGCACTACCTCACTTAATGTCTTGAATATTTCTTATGCTTTACTCTATGTACTTTATTTTATCTACAGCTTACTGCAAAACTGACACACCAATGCTCTGTAAATTCATATTTCTGCCACTTTGTAAACCTACTAGTTACATAAACTCCTATATTAATTTCTCTGGCAAGTCTTGCATCCCATTCTCAGGATAGGTTATATGTTGTCTGCTGATTGTATTGTGTGTGTGTGTGTTGTTTTGTATTTTTATTTGTTGTATGTTCTGTATGTCAAGTTTTGTTGATTTTTTTAAGAGAAAATAAGTTGACCTTTTTTGCAGAATACGGTTTTCCTTTATTTTCTTTAAAGTTTAATGTTTAGATAAAAAAATTGCCCAGTGCACCAATTAATTGTCCCATATAAAAATAAAAAATGTTTTAAATTAAATCAGATAGATAGATAGATAGATAGATAGATAGATAGATAGATAAAAGTCTGTTAAATGATTTACTTATAGATGTCATGCCAAAAACATACTTTAAAGACCCATTTTTCAAAAAACATAAGCTGTGCATAAGATGGTTTAACAGTGTAGTTTGATGGTTTCTGCATTTAAAAAAAACAATGTGTAGTACAAGCATCATCATGGAGTGTTCATTAGATTGCTTTGCTTCTCCATTACATAGAACTTTGATTTATCAACATTGCTTTAGCTAAAGGTTTGGGGAAAACATCACAAGGTCTGCCCACATAAACTATAGGAAGTTTTTATAGGATGCTTTTCACTTCTCTCCATTTATATTTTGTTTGTGGCTTTTAGCCGTGACCTCTACATTCATTATATAAACTATTAAAAAACTGTATAAAAGTCATAAAACCTCTAGTGTGATCTGCCTCAAGCTTAAGCCAATGAGAGTCCAGTTCATGAGACTAGATTGGTTGTCTGATTCCCTTGTGTTTGTTTTCCCCCTTGTGACTATCACGAGGCTTTGCAGAACTGATAGAACAAGTAGACTTTGTCTGCAACTGCGTAACAGACTATTTTGAGTTAATTCTGCAGCCTGTCCTGACTTTATGGTCTTGGAGACGTAAACTGATTTTTTTCTTCTAACTCTTACATTTCAGGTAAATGTCACTCTGGAGAAGGAGGTGGCTGGGATCTGGGTCAAGGTTCCATGTGTTGAGGAGATTGGAAGTTGCCACTATCCGGATGGCTGTGAAATATTGAACCAGCTCATTCCTCCTGGCCAGGACTGTCCAGAGCCTCTGCACACATACGGCCTCCCCTGCCACTGTCCCTTCAAAGCAGTGAGTGTCATGTCCCATGTTTTTGCATGTCTTTTATTCCTAACTTTGAAGTAATTGGGAGTGTTGTTACTGTAGACAGTCAGTCTGTGTCAGTTAATTGGGTCAGACCTTTGGAAAAATGATCAGATGCTATTTCTGGCATATCTGTCAGTGTTCATGTTACAATTAAAATGCTGCTCTTCTTAATACATGGTCAAGTGCTTTCCTAATTTTAGCCATTGAACAAAACGTGGAGTTGAACTAACACTGTATATGATCTAAAAACACGTGCAAACATCATTGCTGTTACTGGACCTCAGTGATGAAAATATTTATATACAGTCATGTGAAGAGTATAATCCATTGAAATTGTTGATCTCTCTCAAACCCCCCACCCCCAACCATCCAGCTCCCTCCACAATTATTGGCACCCCAAGATGTGTTCTTATTCTTCTAATTAAAAAAATACCCAAAAACATAGGGTCACAATGAAAAGAGAGTATTCCTATGTTTAATTGAAGTACATTTATTCATAGGAAAAAACATTTCACAAGGTTGGAGAATGCGAAGACACAAAGCCTAGGATTTTTGACCATGCACATAAACACTCTTCCCTTCAGTTCCCTGCAGAAGTTCTGGGGACTGAGGGGGGCATGGGAGCTTTATTTTTGTGTCTATGGAGGATTTTTTGTGTAGATTTTGCCAAATGTTTGAGTGGCTAAGAGCAATAGGACTTTGTCATGTTATATTTATACAACAGGAAGTAATTAATTACTAATTAAAAGTTCCTTTTTACTCGGATCAACTTAAAAAATATTAAACTAGAAATTTTACCAATTATTTAAATACAATTGTGGCACAAGTGCTTTTATTACTTTTTATTCTTGTTTTCTTAGTGATGAATTGAATTGATGAGTTGAATACCGTCAAACCTAGTTGGCTCAGCTCCCATTATCTCACAACTCGCATCTCGCCTCAAGGCTGTAGAACAGATTTCTTTCCATGTTATTTACCTCTTTAAGCCGCCACAGCTTGCAAAGCGTCAGGTGTATGCATTTCTTCATCTATAGATTACCAACTTGGTTCCATGTTAGCACTGAAGAGAGCAGCATGGACAGAAAGCTACCTGATCTCTGATTTATGGCGAGCTAACTGGGTTTGACTGTATCCGATTTTTCTATAATATTCAGTGTGAGATTATGCTCCTATAATAAAAATATTTTAAGGCTTTTAACACATCTTAAACAGGGGCGCCAATAATTGTGGAGGGCACTGTTTGCATGCAAACATTCTTCCCTTTGCTCAAGTGCCTACAGAAAAAGATGATTTATTGCAACAAATGGTGCATTTTCATAATATAAAACATATGTATGTTCTTTTATCAAACCTTCAAGTCTAATAAGTTAGAACCATGTGTTTAGGTGCCGTTGATTGCAAGACTCATTAACTGTGTGATAGATGCATGGGATCTTTAGTGACCTCACAGACTGATAAACATTTTGCTCTTTAAGTGAACTTTGGTCAAGCACCTAAGGGGAGGGAATCAGTGGTCTTAAATGTTCATTTGTGTGAGTGGAAAATATTTAATGTTCTTGTAACCTTTTTCAGATTGATTAACATCAACGATGGCTAATCCTAGAACTTTGCATGCTTATATCAAATGTTATATTCAATCATTTTCGTCAGTTTATGTAACCAGAATTATATAAAAATTGGGATGCTGTGTAAAAATGTTAATAAAAATACAATGTAATCATGGTCTCAAAAAACATATTTTATTCAGAAAACAGATCTGATGTTGAAAGTGAGACATATTACTATTTTATATATATAATATATATATAAATATATAAAAAAATACAACCTCATTTTGAATTTGATGTCACCAACATGAGACGGGTCAACAAAAATCTGGAAAGTGGTACTAAAATAAAACCGCTTTGCATCTAATTGGGTTGACTGTAACATGGTCAGTAACAGTATTTGATACCTGTGATCTTCAGGTCCTTGCGTAGCTCTGCGCGTAGTCATGATTTTGTAATGGAAATAACTGCATGGGCTCAGGAACACTTCCAGAAATCATCGTCTGTGAACAGATTGCCACAGATGCAGGTAAAACTCATGCAGAGAAGAAACCACATCTAGAATCTAGAAACGCTGTCGTCTTCCCAGAGCCAAAGCTCGTTTAAAATGGACTGAGGTAAATGGGAAAACCTGTCCTGCGGTCAGAGAAATCAAGATTTGAAATTCTTTTACTAAATCTTGTTGCTAAGTCCTCTGGACTAAAGAAGACCATCCAGCTTGTTATCATTAAAAGCCTGCATGTCTGATGGTATGAGTGTGCATAAGCGAATATGAAATTGGCAGCTTGCACAGCTGGAAAAGATGCATCAGTTCTAAAAGGCAACAGAGCACAAAATGTGCTCCCATCAGGACAACGTTTGTTTTTTTTCTTTTCAAGGAAGACCTTGTGTGTTTCAGTAAGATCACATAGATATTACAACAGCGTGACTTTGTAGTAGGAGAGTCCGGGTGCTGAACAACTAAAATTGGTATTTGGCACATCATGAAACAGAAAAGACCACGAAGACCCAAGACTGTTGAGCATTTTATAGCAAAAAAGAATGGGGCCACATACCACATTCCAGTCTCACAACTGGTCTCCTCAGTTCCCAGATATTTACGGACTGTGGTTAAAAGAAAAGTGGATGCTGCACAGTTGTTAACAACTTTTTAGAGATGTATATTTGGCATCAAATTCAAAGTGACTATTTTTCTCAAAGGTATCCGATAAGTGAGGACACCCTTCACATTTTTATGGATATTTTATTATATCTTTCAATTACATCTTTTCATTTTACACTGTGTCCCAACTTTTTTTGCAATTGGAGTAGTAAATGATCAGGAATAATACTTTTTTTCGCTTTTTTCGCTTTTTACCCTCAATAATTTGTGTGTTTGTTTGTGTGTGTGTTCTTTTTAAGGGGGACTACTCTCTGCCTCAGTCTGATTTCTACATCCCAAATCTAGATCTACCATTCTGGCTGACCAATGGCAACTACCGTGTGCAGGGGGTATTGGGGAGCATGGGTAAAGAGTTGGGCTGCCTCAAAGTCAGTCTGACCATACACTCAGGATAATTACAAAAATAGGGAGACTGTGTGGGACACATTAATGCAGGTCATCTGCATTCAGTTCTAGGACCTCACTAAGGCTAGTTTTAAATCACTTAAATGAAGAGCTGGATCACATTAATAGCTGATCAATTTTCACACAAATTGGTACCAATTTCATGTTTGACATTTGATCAGGTTGTATGATTGGTAATCCATTGATTAAGTGCCAAGCCACAGATCAGGTCCAGTGCACTCTTGAACAGGGATCTTTAAAATGTTCTGAATGTGCATTTTTCAAGATTTTGTTGTGTGACCGTGATTTTTTTTTATCATATGAGAGAAATACTCATTCCATTTTAGCTTTTTTAATTTCTGTGATTACACTGATTTTCTTCTTTTTGTTTACATTTTAAAGTGTTCAGATGTTTTAGGTGAACCTAAGGGAAAAAACTGATTGATTTCTCTTTGATGGGTGACTAATTTAGTTTTTGCACTAAATGATTTATATGTTGTTGTCCTTTAAGAGCTGTGCTCATACTGTTGCCTACAGTAGTTTTAAGATAAGTTCTTTAGAGCTCTAGGAAATGTTTATCTTCAAACTGATCAATAAAAGATTCAAATAAAGTTTCAAATTGCTTTTTTAGATGTTTGAGTTGAGATATTTCATACCGGGAGTGTTCAACAGCTTAATACATTGAAGCATATGTCTATAATTAATGAAAATGTCAAAAGCTTCAGTAAAATGTAAAAGTCTAAAACATCTCTTCTTAAATAGTTTGTTTTCAAGAAATCTGGTAGGTTCATGTGTAAGTATCCTTCTTAATCTTTCTTTGAATTGATTGAAGGTGAATTGCCCAAACAAAAGGGAGGCTAATGTTCTACATTTTAAACACTAGATGGTGCCATATACAGCTTTTGATATGCATGTGTTGGGGACATCACTAATAACTATGATTGCAATTTGATTTTAAAAGGATACACCACCACTTAGTGTGCACACTCTAAAGAAACAATACAATGTTCAGGAAACAATCATGTTAATCTGCGGAAATGTCATTAAAAGCACAAAGCTTGATATGACACATTTTGATACAATGTAAAGTAGTCTGTGTACAGCTTGTATAACAGTGTACACTTGCTGTCCCCTCAAAACAACTCCACACACCCATTATTGTCTAAACTGCTGGCAACAAAAGTGAGTACACCCCTAAGTGAAAATGTCCAAACTGTGCCCAATTAGCCATTTTTCCTCACCAGTGTCTTGTGACTTGTTCATGTCACAAGGTCTCAAATGTGAATGGGGAGCAGGCGTGTTAAATTTAGACATACGCTCTCATACTCTCTCATACTGGTCACTGGAAGTTCAATATGGAGCCTCATGGCAAAAAAACTCTCTTAGGATCTGAAAAAAATTGTTGCTCTACATAAAGATGGTCTAGGCTATATGAAAATTGTCAACACCTTGAAACTGAGCATCAACATGGTAGCAAAGTCCATACAGAGGTTTAACAGGACAGGTTCCACTCAGAACAGGCCTTGTCATGGTCAAGCTAAGAAGTTGAGTGCATGTGCTCAGTGTCATATCCAGAGAATGTCTTGAAAAAAGACGTACAAGTGCTGCCTTATTGCTGTGGAAGAGCACAAGGTCAGACGATCCACCAGCTCTGTGATTCTGTCATGGAGGTGTGGAAGAGCATTCCAGTGGCAACCTGTGAAGCTCTAGTGAATTTCATGCCCAAGCAGTGCTGGAAAATACTGGTGGCACAATTTGGACAATTTCACTTGGGGGTGCACTTACTATTTTGAGGGAACAGAACATTTTCACTGCTATACAAGCTGTACACTGACTACATTGTATTAAAGTGTCATATCTTAAGTGTTGTCCCATGAAAAGATTTACAAAATATTTACAAAAATGTAAGAAGTGTACTTTTGTGAGATCCTGTGTGTGTGTGTATATATATATATATAACATTGCCTTCACATATGAAGAAACAAACTTAAAAGAAGCTTTTTCCAAACAATGAATTTACCAGCTGTAAAAATACGCCCTGGAGTCTTAAGTCTGGGTCTTAAACAGCAAGTTTTGTCTCTTGCCATCATCATTCTTTGCATTCCTGATTCTGCAGAGTGTTCCAAGTCTTCTTCCACCAGCATCATTCCAGATGTGCAGGTGAAGCCCTCAGAAGAGAGGCCCTCAAACAAACACCTCCTCCCCCACCCCCACCCCCACCCACCCAAAAATTTAAGTTTAAGGGGGCCCTGGGTGTTCATTTATAAAAAATTGCTCGTGAAAACCCTTGTCCAGAAATTGTGGAACATTTTGTTAAATGCCATAGATAGATAGCGTAGGTAGGTAGGTCGGTAGATAGATACCAGAGGGGAATTCACAAGTAAGTTTTAAACAAATCAAAAAAAAAAAGAATATATGCTTTGTTACTAATGTCTGAAGTATAAAGAAGAGTTTCCATTTTTTAACAACTTAAATATATATTTTTAAACAAATTTAGGATTTTTTTAAAAGCTGAAAAAAAGCATTATTACCACTGTGTTACATGATCTTTCTAAATTTCTATGTGGATATTTTCCTCATTTTTGATTGATGGAAGACATGCAGGCAGTTCCTTGAATCTTTTCACAATATTAAGAAAAAAAAAATCTAAATTCTTTGCAATCTTGCTTTGAATTTTTTTTACCTAAGTAACAATTGAAGTGGTGACCCATGACTAATCTCAGCTTTTGATGGATGCTTTTTTTATACCCAATCATGATACCCTCCTCTGTTACCTGCTTACCTACTTATTTAGGAACGTTTCAAATTGGTGTAACTTGAATATTTCAGAAACCTTTTACTCATATTTTGATCTGTCCCAACTGAGTGTGTTACAGGTATCAGTGCTTAAATTACATGGAAATACAGAATAACAAAGTAAGAAATAAATATTGAAAAAAAAAATATGCAAGTTAAATAGTAGAAATTAATGATCCACAATACATACAGATCATGAAATTAATGGCAAAGTTAAAAGAAAAGGCTTAGAAATAATTGCAGCAGAGCCGAAGACAAAGCTGGTTGTAAAACTGTTTCAGACCTGTTTCTGGAAAGACAATGCAAATGCTAGTTAAAGGCTAAAGTGAAAAGAGGGATTTTTACCTTTCTTTTTTAAAATTATTTTGTGAGCTAATTTGCTTGATTGGAATAGGTGATAAAGCTGACAGCTCCTGTCTATAATATCTGCTATTTTGTAGATGCTCTGACTTTGTTGCCTCGACAATACAAATGTCTCAGCTCTGTGTGCTCACAAATTGTTCATGCTTCCAGCACATCATTTTCAAGAACTGACTTTACTTGCTGCCCCCCTGCCAGGTAACATTGTGTTAAGTGACAATGATTTCCTGAAGTCCTTTTGACTCAAACATGACACCCATTCAACCGTGGTTTCCGACCTTGCTCTTTAAGTAGTGAGATGTCTGAATTCTCTGAATCTATTCACATTATTATGTGCTGTTGATGTTGAATGACTTAAATTCTCTTGTGCTGAGAAAAATGTTCCTTTAGGACTGTCTAACAAATCTCATGCTTTTTGGCACAAAGGGGGATGCTACTTTTATTAGTCATAATTTCTCATCTGCTACCAATTATCCTGCTTAATGTGCAGTTTTTCAAATCTCTGTTACTTGACTATTCTGTGCAAAATATTAATACTTTTTTTAAATGAGGTATTTGTACTTTTACCTGTTAAACAAACCTAATGTATATTAATGTATGACAGATTTTCGTTTATATAACTTTTATGAAAGGATTTGTAGATAGCTAATGTTATTTATTTTACCTCTTAATGTTGTTAACACTACACCTGATTGGTGTGTGTTTATATTTACAAAATACAATTTGTTCAGCTAAATATCTTTTGTATTTTTGTCAGTTCAGGTTGATATATATATATATATGTGTTTATTGCATTTTACAAAATGTAACATTTCCATTTATAATAGTTACCTAAGTGCCATTTTGCTTCATGAATGCTTTATTTATATATTTTATAATAAATACTTTTACATGTACTGCTAACTTCGATTGGTGCACCTATTGAGACAAGCATTCAGTTGTGCACACAGCTTCAGCTTATATAAACTACATAAAACAACTTCTACCAGTAGAATAGGATGCTCTGCAGCAGCCACACATGAGCCTGGGGTCACCATGTGAGATACCAACCATTGTCTAGAGGGAGGGAACCCCTTCAGCATTTGACTGTATAGCAGAAGAACTGTAGTTAGGAACTCCTACCAATATCTTTGGAACGACTTTGAGTGATGTTTGTGATTCAACACTTATCATCCAACATCAGTACCTAACCTCACTAAGGCGCTCATGGTTGTATTCAAACACAACCATGTTAATGTCCTTGAGCCTTCCTGAAAGAGCAGAGGCTGTTACTCCAGACATCTGCTGTCTTTTATATTCGTCTGCATACTCTTTATATATATAATATGTATGGGTCATCGACTTACGACATACTTGACTTGCCTCCTTTGGCCACTCGAAGGTCTTGTCATTGGTATATTTTTATATATAAGGCAATTCTAGGACGACTACCAAACTACATCACCTACCTAATTGTACAAAGAAACTGATACTCACCTTTCTCGCTCACAAGATTATTTACTGCTTTCTGTTCCATATGCAAGAACGGAAATGGGTAAAAGGGCCTTTGTTCACTCTGCACCTTATACATGGAACACGTTGCAGAAAAAATAGACAAACAGATTCCTTTAAGTGGATTTAAAACCAGACTGAAAGTTTTTGAAGCAAATTCCATTACTTGCTCATGTTTTGCATAGTTTGTCTGTACATTTTATTTTTCTTTTATCTCTCTTTTGTTTTGTATCTTAACTGTGAAATTTTAAACTATTTTGTACTATTTGCTGCCTATCTTGGCCAGGACTCCCTTGAAAATGAGGTTTCAAGTCTCAATGGGACCTTCCTGGTTAAATAAAAGTAAATAAAATATATAAATATTTGTGTTTATGACGCTGCCCCAAACCCTGTTTTTTTCTTTGTTTGTTTTTTTAATAGTGTGAAAGTAACTTTAATAAAATGCCTCAGGTGGCTGAATGTCTCTCTGTTGGTGGACTGACTGAGGAATGGCCCCTGGGCAAAACATAGTAGATGTTTATTAATGAGGAATGGGACCTCTTCGTAAGTGGAGGACAAACCCGATTCCAAAAAATTTGGGACACTGTACAAATTGTGAATAAAAACACACAGACGGGACTGCATCACACACAGGAATGCTACTGTAATGGAAATCATAACATGGGCTCAGGGATACTTCCAGAAGACATTGTCAATGAACACAATCCACTGTGCCATTCGCTGTTGCCGGCTAAAACTCTATAGGTCAAAAAAGAAGCCATATCTAAACATGATCCAGAAGCGCAGG
>JBBIGC010074779.1:0-10591 GCA_037576955.1 Lepidarchus adonis
TTATTATTATTATTATTATTATTATTATTATTATTATTATTATTATTATTATTATTGTTGTTGTTGTTGTTGTTAGTGGTGGTGCACTTCTGTTATTTTTCTTTTATTTATTCATCTATTTAATTATTTATGCATTATTTATTTATTGTCTGTTTACTTATTTATGTATTTTACTTGATGTTAGAGTTGTGTTATCATTTTATAATAATCAAAGGAATGCTGACTGAAAAAATCATCACAAGTTGTCATAATTTTATTTTTATATTGCATATATAATACAGTACCTGCGCCTCCTGACACTGTTTTTTTTTTTACCACGCCAATAATAATTTTTAAATTAATATTTAAGCAACTTTTTGTAGTTTTACTGTAAAGGTCTGTATATGATATGAATATATTATGGATGAAAAAACAACATATATATTATATGTAAACAGCATTGTCACAGAATTGGACAATGTTCAGCAATTCTATTATTTATTTAATTATTTGTTTATGTATTTTTAATTCAGTTTTGTTAACAGCTAAACAAATTGTTTATTGGTGAAAGATCTGTTTGTTGGGATTTTTATTGCTAATAAATTGTTTATTGAAAATGTTTTTTTAATTATATTTACAATGTAATCAATACGCCACTTAAGGCAGAATGTTACAAGAAATGTGCACGAGCAGCTCATCTTGCTTGAGGCAACACAAAAAAATGGTGGCCACTAGCTGGTGGAGAGTACAGCTTCACTTTCTTCATTAGCGACTTTGTTTATGGGTTATGAATGGTTCCCTGTAATTGGAACGCAGTCCTGCTCAAACTGGCCTGACAAATACATAACTAATAAATAATGAATATCATGATAATTAATAATTAGATCAATTTAAAAAGGCAATAGTGCAGTTCGTTCATCCTCAAGGTCAACGTGGCACTTCCCTAATCTGCATTTGTGATGAGGCCTAAACAGAAGTAGAAGAAAATGAAATATGGCTGAAGTATCTCTTCCAAAGCAATGCTTGAACGAACCCAATGTATTTGCCTAATGCTATTCATAAGCCCTGACATGTACAGAGGATACAGGCGGTGATGTTTCAATCCAGGCTTTGTAGGGTAATTTGGGGAAATTCCACAGATACTTTATCCTGTGCAAATTAGCCAATGAAATCCCTTCAAAATGACAGTATCACATTTTTATTTTATTTTTTTATGAAGGATAGAGCTCCAATATGTTTTTTTCACTCTGTGTGCCATTAGGTTGCCATGGGTAACACTTCAAGGGCAGTATAGTTATCATAAGGCTTCATGACGACTAACGTGAACCTGAATAAACATAAATTCAACAAGTGTCAGTTGTGATAAAGACTGCTTCATATATAACACAGGTCCCCAACCTTTTTTCAGGCACGGACCAGTTTAATGTCAGACAAGACGATATTTTCATTGTCTGGCCTTTAAGGTGTCGTTGAAAAATACAACAAAATAAAATGAAACAACCAACACAAAAACTGTGATATTTTCTAAATATAATAATAAACGTGAATCCACTGTAATATGTAACTTTATTAGCAGCGTCTTCCTGAAATGAGCCAATAACGTCCTCCTCTCTGCTGCTATTTTGTTCTGGTCGCTATGGTAATGCGTAAAACTTTCCTTTCAAAATAAGTTTTCAGTGCTGTGGTGATCTCAGTGTTTTCTGCCATGACTTTTATCCAGAATACCGCAAAGTATTAGACTAAACACTTAGATGCTACGGACTGAAAAACATTTTTATTTTTTTTATATTTTTTGTACGAAAAGGTTTATCTATGTAACTTCACAAACACTTGCCTTCAGTGAAGTGTTACCAAAAAACGATGAATTTATTGTTGAGAAAACCATTTCTACCTCCTCTTCTCACATTCTCAACACCGATAATGTAAATAACAATAGTTTATGTGTTTAACAGGCCAAAAAAGATGAAAAAAACATAAAGACTTGTTCAATTACATACAGAATTTAGTACCACTTCAGACTTTAGGACCTCCGTTCCTTCCTGGTGACCACGTAACTTTGATGACTCACTTAATAAGCCTTTTAATGGACTGTTTTGTGATGGACAGTCTCGAGAACCCATTTGATGCCCAAATGGGACGTCTTCATTAGCACTGTGATGTAAATGGAAACTGTCTTCGATGTGTTGTCACTTGATGGCGTACGGCTTAATTGGAGCCCTCCGTATCATTACAGCCGACGTCCCCTGCCCTGGCAAGATTAATTGGGAGTCGGTGGAAACTCTGAAGCAACTCAGCTCTGGCTGCCACAGTGAGCAGAGCATTCCCAGAGTTAACCTTTATTAGAATGGCAAAAGCCTGTCATGGACGTTCTCCCAGCACCAGCGTGAAGTCTCTCCTGGCCTGAACCGGACAACGTGCCACAAGTCTATCCGCCCGGCGGGCACGGCTGTCAATGGGCGTGGTGCTTTCGTGAAATGTTCTGAGCTCCCCTACAGTAAAACGAGTAGGCGGAACAGTTGGACTGTGGCTCCATCACTTGACAGCAAGTCCAGAGGGAGGGGCATGGGTTGCTCTCCTCAAGTCACTTTAATTATGGGACTGCAACCAAGCCACCATGCTTAGGGGGGGAGGACTTTGCATTGCAAACACCATAAATGATAGATCACAAGCACAGGCGGGAACCTGTGAATCATCCTAAACTGGACAAGTGTGAATCAGATGGTGTCGGTTACAGTGTGTTTATGCAGAAAGACTGGCTGAAAGTGAAGAACGAAGTTCAAATCAGTAGTTTGGGTTTAGACAGAAAGACACAGGCACCTTCAATCAACAGTAAGGAGATTAAAAATAGTTCTACAAAATAAAAGCCCTGAATGGGAGGCTTTCTGACAACCGAAACACAATATGACATTTAATTGGAAGGCTAAACATGGGCACTATGCTAGTATATAACTATTACCTGGAGCGTAATTCAAACATAATGTTCAGAACAGTCCTTCAGAATAAATGATTGATTACATAACCTGGTTCTCATCAGACCATTACTCACCTTAATCTTGAAAGAATTTTGAGTGCAGCCCCCTCCATCCTGTTACTGCGGATGATAATTTTGCTGAATTTAACAGCTTGTCAGCTGCATGACTCATGCCTCTGCAGCTAATAGATCTTTTATATTCAGTATATCGCGCAGCTCCTTGACACGATAGCAGATAAATCGAATATGGCCTGTCTTCGGGACGCCCAGTACCCTGCAACTTAATTGACTGCTGATTGGCTCGTGATGTGACACATGAATGCAATTTCGAAAGCTAAACATTGCGAGTGTTGTGGAAAGGTGATATGTAAAAAAAATAACTAAATCTGATTGTTCCATTTGGCTTTTGGAATCTGAATACCACAGAAAAAGAAATAATGGGTATAACTCCAGTGACGCCTCTTTAATCAAGGGAACCGTGTGATCCCCGTTCACAGGTATATGAAAATGCTCAGGAATTCGAGGAAGATGGGCTTTGGCAAAACAATGTGAGACCTGTTTTCATACTGTAAAAATTCAAGAACAGGTCTAAGAATAGAAAGGAGATGGTTGGCCCACACAAATGAGCCATTCTCTCCGCTGAGACTGCCCATGGGTTGTTATGGCAACCTTTGGTGGCACTGAAGCAAGTACCTGAGAGTAACGTGTCGAAAGTCTAAACTTCAAAACAAAGCATGGCTGAATATATAATGGTCTGTCAGTGCTATATTAGCATTATGTTGAATAATGAATGTAGTTATTATTCATACACTCTTAAAAAAATACAGGTGTCAAAGGAACTATTGATGCGACAGTCACGTAGAAGAACCACTTCCCTGTAAAAGCGTTCAATCCTTGGTTCTTTACTGGAAACTCCACATGTTTTAATAAACAGAATACAATGTAAAGGTTTCCTAGTACATACCTACAGTATAAGCTGTGGACTCCCACACTGACATCTCACTCACAGAGACCTGGGCTATATTTAACCTGAAAATTAATTTACTTGGGCACCGAAATGGTGCAACAGCATTGGTCCTACTATTGGCAAGTAGCAGAACTGGCTGTCAGCACACTTCTCCAAGCACAGCACGCTGTCTAATACAATTGGATTCGTGTTCCAGTGGAGGCTAAATCTGCAGAAGGTGTCACTTTAAAAGCCATTTACAACTGTAGTTGAATAATCAGGTTATAATCACAAATGATATCATAATATAGTATACAGTGCATGAACAGCTCAGATTGGAAGAGTGGACGTGAGAAGATATACAGTGGGTAAAATAAGTATGGATTGTTTTTAAATAAATATATCTCTAAATCAGCTATTGACATGAAATTCTCACCAGATGTCAGTAATAATCATCTAATCCACGCTTGCAAAGAAATCGGACCATAAATGTCCATACACAGGTCATGGCAGTTGAGTGCATTACTGTTATAATTGTAGTTGTTAATTTCAGTGATCCTTGGCTCTAGGACAACTCTTCTGATCATTTCTTTTCACTCCTCTGTCTGAAATCGTGTGTGGAAGGAACCTGGTTGTGGTCAATTTATGGTGAAATGATGTTCTTTCCACTTGTGGATTATGGCCCCAACAGTGCTCACTGCAACCTTCAGTAGTTTAGAAATTCTTCTGGAACAAATGGCATCGACAGGCAACAATAAGGAGGTCTTGAGAGAGCTCTTCATTTTTACCCATCATGAGATGTTTCTTGGTATTGAGACGCCTTTATATAGCCATCAGTTGGGACTGAACCGGCTGATATTAATTTGCACTGAGTTGCAGGATTGCTTTCTAATAATTGATAGATTTTAACTTTCCAGCCTTTTTGTACTTTCCTTTCTTCATGTGTTCAACACTTTTTCCTTGCATCATTCCATGTTATTACACATGACTTAATGGACATTATTGGTCTGATTTCTGCACTTGATGGTTGTTTCCAATATCGGAATTCCAAATTTGATATCAATCGCACCTTTAGAAATAAACGTACTTATTAATCAGATGACATGTTAAATACTTATTTTACTTGTTGTATATGTTTTCAATAATAATTCACCACATATTCCATTAATATATGCAAATTAAAAGACAATACATATATAGAATTTTTTCTAATTTATAGCAATTCATCAAGCAAATGAAATTTAAGAACTCATAAATGTAGCTCTTAATTGTTAATAAGCTTAATAGTATCTGAATTGCTGACCACTAGAACCCAACATGTGCTTATCAATCTTATAAAACACTGCCCAAAATATGTACCACATTGTCTGATTGATCTTTTGGGGGATCCATGATTCGCTGGCCTGCAAGTATAGTATGCAAAACTAAATCAATGAAATGCCATTCTCTGCATTGTTTATCTAATAAGCCTTTTTCCTTATATGATCTCGCCTGAGGTTCATCCTTTGTGGCAGGAAGACAAGTCCAGCGTCAGACATGACTGATCGAAGTAGTACTTCTCTCACAGAGCTTTCGTGTGTCAGTGTGGGAGGTGTATTGAGCTCAAACTGCTGTATGGCTGCAGGGGGGCCTGGTTCTCAATCTATAGTACTTAGTTCTTCCTACACTCAAAGTGATGCCGGCTCATACACAACAGAATGGATGGAAACCAGGCAGTCATACTTATCGACTTGTGGCAAATGCCCTTTTTAGGAATTCAGTCACAGGTCTTTGTGGGTCTCATGGGTGTCTACAGGCTGATACAATTTTCAAACTTGTGTTTCAAAGTAAGTCTTCATTCTATTGTTTCTCTCATTCAATTATTTATTCATCACTTCATTTATAACCAATTGAATTGGTTGTTTGAGGTTTTTAAATGTTGTTTTGTGCTTTTTTAAAAATTCATAGCAATTGCAGGTCAAAAGAACAATTTCTGTGTGGAAAAAAATGTGTGGAATCGTCTATTTTTGTTGTTTTTCATTTTAAAGACATATCGATCCAAAACACCATGTCTAAATGCATGGATTTACTTTTGAAGACAGATGTAAAGTGTAATAAAAAGTATTTCTAGATTAAATGTTGTCTGGAGAATCACAATCCCGCCACAGAGCTGATCTTTTTCTCACACTGCTTCTTACTGGTCCATTTTAGAGCATGGTTACCCGACCTGAGTCCGGGTTTGGGTCGAGTTCGGTCACGTCACGTCCCCGAAACTAAGTGCCCTTGTCCGCAGCGTTATCACTGTTCCAACAGCAGTGAACGCAACTTTAGCTGCTGGAAGAACTGTTGATCAAAGGAAGACGGTGCTGAAGCCTCCAGTATTGATGCTCCTCTTTTTACACAACTTCAGTTAAATCTCGATTTGTGGATTACGTAAATAGCCTAGTTTAAATATGTAATTTTCAGAGTTTATTTAAAATGTTCACAAAAGCTTTGTCTCTGATAATTCCTGAATATAATTTTCAATAAGCCATGACGTGGCTCATCTTGTACTGTGAGTGTTTGTGACCTCTGCATTTAACCCACCACACGTGTTGCAGCAGGGAGCGGGACGGTACCTTGCTCAGGGGTACATCAATGGTTCCTGTGTATCATCAATATCTTTTCTTTTAATCGTTATTTAATAAAGGCAGGATAAACTGCTCTGTCGAAGGCGGGTCGGGTCGGGTTCGGTCACTGCTCTGTCGGAGGTGGGTCGGGTTCAGGTCAGGTTTTGTCACTGCTCTGTCGGAGATGGGTCGTGGGTCGGGTCGGGCTTGGTCACTTCTCTGTTGGAGGCGGGTCTGGTTCGGTCACTGCTCTGTCGGAGGCGGGTCAGTTTCAGGTCGGGTTCAGTCACTTCTCTGTTGGAGGCGGATCTGGTTCGGTCACTGCTCTGTCGGAGGCGGGTCAGTTTCAGGTCGGGTTCAGTCACTTCTCTGTTGGAGGCGGGTCGGGTTCAGTCACTGCTCTGTTGGACATGGGTCAGGTTCAGGTCGGGTTCAGTCACTGCTCTGTTGGACATGGGTCAGGTTCAGGTCGGGTTCGGTCACTGCTCTTTCGGAGGAGAGTCGGGTTTGGACAGAAATAAGAGGCCCGAACAGCATTCTACTCCATATGTAGCTATTGTCCACTTTGTGTTAAAGTAAACTCATCTGACCTTGAAGCTCCAGGTCCCTCACATCATGGAGACCGTCCATAGTCCATAGAGAGGCACCATTGATGTACCCTTGAGCAAGGTACCATCTCGCTCCCTGCTGCAACACGTGCAATGGGTTAAATGCAGAGGTCATTTTGATGTGGGGCACTTTGTATAATGCTGTGTTCACAATGACAAAAAGTCACTTTCATTTGAGACCTCCATCAATGGGAACTCACCATTGCTGACAAGGAGCAACCCTCTAGGCCTTGCTGTTTTCATTGGGCCATAATGATTCTGTCCTTTTCAAAGTTTTCCACATCTGCAAGCAGTGGTAGCCTAGAGGTTAGAAGCTTGACCTTGTGATCCAATTTGCTGGTCCTGGTCCAGGTACCACTGTTCCTACTCATTGGGCCTTGTAGATAGCTGTCCCTGCTCCATTAGTGGGTTGTTTAAATTGGTTGCCCTTGTATAATGGGGTGTGACTATCCTTTTTATCTAACATGACGACTATGGCACCTTACGTTCTCTATGACTATCGACACTACTGCTCACTTAACTTGTAACCTATCCCAGACCACAGAGTGCAGAGTGTGCATCAAGGCAAATGAAAAAGTTCAACAAGACATATTGAGTTACTGTATCTGACTGATCTGTGTACAATTCCTTATGGGTTAGAGTAGAGCAAAGTCTTGCTATGCTGTTATAACTGCAATGCTGTTATTAACGTGTCAAAAAGTAACAGAAGCCGATGTGTCCAAACCTTTGACTGGCACTGAATATTTATCAGCCAGGATATTTCTGTATAGAAGTCATGACTTTCGTTTTCTAGTGTTTTGAAATCTTTGTGGCACTGACTGATCTTTCCTTTCATAGCTCCAGCAGACGGAACATCAGCATTTTTCCCTTCTCCTGTCAAAGCACAATGAGCTGGTAAAGCCAAGAAAAGATTTCCAACCAGCAGCAAGCCTTTGAGTTCAATCCGTTCAAACCTGCAGGTGCTGCTAGATAGTGTCCGCACTAATTTGAAAGGAGTTGTCATTTTTCTTGCGACGATTATGCCGGCTCAGGGTAGAAGGTCAACTCCCACGTAGCACAAAGCTCTAAACTCGAAACACCCATTTGCTCTTATTAAGTGATCAGGATTTGAGTTGCTGCATTACTGCAAAAGCAACTGTGGAGACAGGGAAACCTGGCATGCTAATACTAATTTTGCATGCCACGTAATCCATGCCGCATGTTCCTTATCGCGCATTTGGCCAGGTTTCACTTAACGACACCCATGCCTTTGCAATGCTAATCACAAATTTGTCAGCGGTTGCTACTCCTCCTCACCCGAGCAATGCACGGCGCGCTATTGTTTACAGCTATCGTCCTTGTGCGGAGCAACAAAGAGGATTATGGCACTATTCCACCTTCAGTTGGAGGTTAATTGAATAAGGGCACGTTGCTTATTCTTGAGCTGATTATTTCAGGAGAGCTGCAGAAGCCCCACTCACAGGCTCCACTCCCTACACTCCCATCCAAACCTACTGCTTTCTTTTCACACGGAATCCTTTTGAGAGGAAGCTTTAACATCTTGCACCTCTAAAGACTTTCTTTTATGCTTTACAAACTGCAAATATTCCTCTCGGTTTAATGGATCGTTGTGCAAAAATATATTTTTACAAATAGATATACTGGATATATACATTATGTTCTTTAAATTGTCATTAATTTAAAACTGACATTATCATTTTACCTTAAAAACGCTTTTTCACACTCGCACATGTCTTTTACAAACCTATTTTTGGAAATACTGCACATTAACAAAGTAGTACTTGAGCTTGGTGACTTGGTCTTGGTCTTTTCTCAATCTCAGGGTAATAGATTTTTCTCAAGTCCTTTCGCGCTTTTATCCATGAGAGCACAACTGCGTAAAGTGAAGGGCATTTTAAACCAGAAGCAGTTACCATGACACATGCAGTGTGGCTGAATTTATTTTAGATTAACCACACATGGCACACAATGCAGGGTTCTTGGTACACCAGCCTCTAAAAGTGCCTACAAAATACCCTCATGCTTAAAAAGCAGAGTATAAACCTTACAGTTAAACCTAATGTGCAGTGACATACAGTATCTCACAAAAGTGAGTACACTTCTTTTTGTAAATAATTTAATATATTTTTTCATGGGACAACAATGAATACATGACACTTTGATACAATGTAACATAGTCAGTGTACAGCTTGTGTAACAGTGTAAATATGATGTCCACAGCTATTAATATATGGCAACAAAAGGGAGTACACCCCCAAGTGAAAATGTCCAAATTGTGGCCAAAGTGTCAATATTTTGTGTGGCATTATTATTTTCCAGCACCACCTTAACTCTCTTGGGCATAAAGTTCACCAGAGCTTCGCAGGTTCCCACTGGAATTCTCCAAGACAACATCACAGAGCTGGTGGATGTTCACCTTCTGTTTGAAGATGCCCTACAGATGCTCAATAGTGTTTAGATCTGGAGACATGCTTGGCAAGGCAGTGGTTATCTTGGATGTGTGCTTCAGTATGTCACAGTACATGTTGGCATTCATGGTTCCCTCAATTAACTGTAGCTCCCCAGTGCTGGCAGAACTCTTGTAGCCCCAAACCATGACACTCCCACCACCATGCTTGACTGTAGACAAAACACTTGTTTTTGTACTCTTCACCTGGTTGCCACCACATATGCTTGACACCATTTGAACCAAAAAAGTTTATCTTGGTGTCATTAGAACACAGGACATGGTTCTAGTAATCCATGTTCTTAGTCTGCTTGTTTTCAGCAAAATGTTTGCAGGTTTTCTTGTGCAACATTTTTAGAAGAGGCTTCATTCTGAGATGACAGCCATAAAAAACAATTTGAAAATTTCAAAAGACAACCTTTGGATATGACGCTGAGCACATGCACTCGACTTCTTTGGTTGACCATGGTGAGGTCTGTTCTGAGTGGAACCTGTCCTGTTAAACCGCTGTATGGTCTTGGGCACAATAGAAAGAAATAGACTTATTATATAATGGTATACAACTAAAAGTCATAAAAACATAAAATAAGTAAAAACAAGTTCTAGATTCTCATTTATTAGTATTATTTTCCACAGAAGGCAATGGACAAATGAGAAGGTTAGGTTCAAAGTAAAGCCCCTCTTAGCTGCAGCTAAGTTTCAGGATGTTGACAATCTTCTTAAAGCCTAGGCCATCTTTATATAGAACAACAATTCTTTTTTTCAGATCAGAGTTCTTTGCCATGAGGTCCCATGTTGAACTTCCAGTGCCGAGTATGAGAGAGTGTGAGAGTGATAACACCAAATGTTAACACACCTGCTCCCCTTTCACACCTGAGACCTTGTAACACTAATGAGTCACATGACACTGGAGAGGGAAAAGGGAAAAGGGTTAATTAAGCCCAATTTGGACAATTTCATTTAGGGGTGTACTCACTTTTGATAGATAGATAGATAGATAGATAGATAGATAGATAGATAGATAGATAGATAGATAGATAGATAGATAGATAG
>JBBIGC010074847.1:0-10588 GCA_037576955.1 Lepidarchus adonis
TTACATTCTATTCTATTCTATTCTATTCTATTACATTCTATTCTATTCTATTCTATTACATTCTATTCTATTCTATTACATTCTATTCTATTCTATTACATTCTATTCTATTACATTACATTCTATTACATTCTATTCTATTCTATTACATTCTATTACATTCTATTCTATTACATTCTATTCTATTACATTCTATTCTATTACATTCTATTCTATTCTATTCTATTACATTCTATTCTATTACATTACATTCTATTCTATTCTATTACATTCTATTCTATTCTATTACATTCTATTCTATTACATTCTATTACATTCTGTTCTGTTCTGTTCTATTACTTTCTATTCTATTCTATTCTATTACGTTCTATTACATTCTGTTCTGTTCTATTCTATTCTATTCTATAGACCCAAAGACACTTAAACGCCTTACATGTGCCCATACTTCCAGCTTCCGCAACCTCAATTTTAAGAACTGACTGTTTACTTGCTGCAATATATTTATCCCATGCCTTAAAAGGTGTCACTGTAACAAGAACACCCAGGATATGATATTGTGCATTAGCAGGTAGGGGCTGAAAATGCGCATGATTAGACCATCTCTCATGAGAAGATCCTCTGCAGCTTCTGCAACTCAAAATATCTGTCACACTCCTTAAATTACACTCCCACACTCAAGAGCTTAGCATCAGAGAGCAACCAACTCATTAACAGTTCTAAACTGCATTTGCAGCTTTAAAAAACCCAGTTTTCCCATTATTAGTCACATTCTAACCATGTGACTGTGTACTGTTTAATGTAACACATTACTGTGCAGTGTGAATAAAATGGCCTGTTATTTTTTCTTAATTATACATCTATCAGGGACAGGTGGTGAACAAGGGATGATGCATGTGAATGCACGGCTTTCTACTAATGAGCCTGTTCCAGCCGGCAAAGCAACACTGCAGCTGCAGCCTCCACAACATGAAACACTACAACAGCCTGGATTTATTCATCTGCACTGTTCTTCAATGCTTTGATGTAGTTAGTAGGTGAGTAATCAACAGTAAAAGATAATTAAAATCAGAGATGGCATCTAAAAGTTATATCTTAAAGATCTGTGTATCTGGTACTGAAGTCCTGATTATATCTGCGGATTAAAATATGAAAGACAATTATAATCACGCGTCACACGATCATTATCCAGCTTCTCTTTATCCCTTAATTAAGCAGTCTGGTTTAATTACTGTTCTTTTCAAGATTGATACGCTGTATGTAAATGACAGGCTGCTCTATCTTTTCCCTCATTCATATTCACCTATCAGCCATAACATTAAAACCACCTGCCTAATATTGTGTTAATGTTATGGCTGATATTCAAAATTCAAGAGAGATTTATTGTCAATACAACAATCAAAATCAAAATGCCTTTTCACACAGCACCTTCATGGTGCAATTATAAAGAATGTAAAGTAAAATATATAATATGTGTGAAAAGAAAAAATAAATAAATATGGAAATTGCCCTTAAATACAAGTAAATTACACTAAATATGCCAAAAAATATGAATAAATCTATTTAAAAAATTTATAAGGTAAAGTCTGAATGGTGTAATTATAAAGAATGTAAAGTAAAATATATAAAATATGTGAAAAGAAGAAAATAATAAATATGGAAATTGCCCTTAAATACAAGTAAATTACACTAAATATGCCAAACAAAATGTATAAATCTATTTAAAAAATGCACAAGCTAATGTCTGAATGGTGCAATTATAAAGAATGTAAAGTAAAATATATAAAATATGTGAAAAGAAAAAAAAAATTGAAATTGACCTTAAATACAAGTAAATGACACTAAATATGCCAAAAAATACGTATAAATCTATTAAAAAAACGTATAAGGTAAAGTCTGAACACTGAATAAGGGACATAAGACGTTCTAAAGTACAAGCGCATTGGGCAGATGGTGTGCGCAAGAGACATTCTACAAAGTTATTTTCAACAAGACAAAGACGTGGAAAATGAACATGAGCAAATGAAGCTTGTAAACAGGTGTGGAAGTGCAAAAGGTAACATTGCATTTATTATTGTTTGTGTGGTATTGTCCTGTGTTTGAGGTGAACAGTCCTATGGTGATGTTGCTCGGGGATTATTAATACATTCAACCAGGACATATGTTCAGCTACAGAATAACTGTAAGGTTTAATCATTAATTAGCCTTAATTAATTAAATACTGCACGGTTTGTTGTTTTACCTAAGTAATAAGCAGCAGAGGTTAGCTTAGAACAAGCCATGTTTTTTTTTAACTGACATCATGATTACTTTTTTTTAATGAAAGAAAGAAGAGGAGTGATTGAGGTTTTAATCTGTAAAAGCTCATTTCACCAGAGCACAAGCTAATCTCATTCACCTGGACGAAATAACATTGCTCTGCTTACAAGTTCATTGCTCGCATACTGAACTAGGCCATTATAAAGGCATGCTCTACAACTTGAACATCCTCCACCAGGGGGAGCTATAAGCATTTGTGACTTGCAGTGTATGGAAGAATGTTCAGATATACTTTTTCCCCCAGATACAAAAGCAGGGGAATTCTGTTCACCAACCAGCAAAAATAGTTTAAAACAAATATTTTTAAGTCTTCAGTTTATTGGAAATTTAAATGGTCTTAAGTAGGTGAACGTAAATATTATTAGTTATTGAGAAATGCAATTATTTTCAGTTTTTATTGATTTATAGAGATAGTTCAATTTCTAATTTCAGAGAAATAAACAACTACGCCAAACAAAACAATGACTTAAGTAAAGGCAAAAGCAAAAATAATTTGTGCATTAGTCAAATATTTTTTTTCCCATGACATTTAAATGATGATTTTTCTGTGGGCTTTAGCCTTTATCCTTCAATCCTGAGAGATTGAGAATGTATATAGCACTGAGACTTTAACAGAGTAAAAAGTCTATTCTTTCTGTTTTATGATGGTGAGGGAGATGTCATTTCATTAATCTGAATGTACTGTTGTTAAATAAAAGTAAAACAATTACATTTGATATTAAGATCTGACAACATGCTTACATTATGTTTATATAACTCTTTAGAGCTATTTATTTTTAGACCCATTTTCATTACTAACAATTATTTTCCCAGTGTCTGTGGTTTGCAGTTCACTCTTGCTCTTTGAGGCTTTAATTTTGTTGCTTTTGTATAAACCTCACTATGTGAGACTGTGTTTTGCAAATATTTTGAATTTGACATATGCCACAAATGTAAAAAAGAGAAAAGTTTATAGAATATTTATGTTTAGAAACATTCCACAATAAGCAGATAAACTGGTAAAAAGTGAGGGGATCATTACCAAGTATAGAAACTAAAAAAACAAAAAACAAAGGCTTGTTCTCTGCAAGCAAAGATGTAAGTAATGACTCACCACTTCATGATAGAATTGTCAGGTTTTAAAAGAATATTTCTCAAGCCAAGATTACAAAGGATTTACATCTTTCATCATTAACTGTACATAGTATTGTGAAATGATTCCAGGAAGCTGAAAAAAACTTATTCCATATATCACTGCTGCATCAAAAATCTACATGAATTCAGACCGTTATCAGCCAAACGTGCAAAATCCGATATCTTTCAGCATACTGGGGTGAATCAGTGGAGGGTACCACTAAAACAGAGACATACTGCAATTTTAGACAGATGCAAGGCCTCTGTCCCAATGTTTTTGAGTGTTTCAAATATTTTATTCGACATTTGTGAGAACTGATGCCACCCCCAACATACGGAAGATTGCATTCACCCAAAAAAATCGCTGTCTTCACTTTTCACTAATACTTTACACTTCCATAGGCTCACATTATCACTGCACTAAGGTTCATTATTCTGACATTTTTTAGCGTGTAATTGGGAAAGTGGGAAGGTTTTTCATTACGGAAACATGCTGCTGTGCAGCTTCAGTGTGTAGGACTATAGTGTTTTAATTTGGGGGAACACTGCTTTACCTTCCATCCTCAGCTCCAGTCCACACTCAGCTGACACTCTCCACTCTGGTGTGTATGGGGTGTGAGCAACAACAAGGCTTGATTGACTTCTACTCATGTGACCAATCAGACACTGTTGTGGGCGGGACATTAAATGAAGCTGCGAATGAAGAGCAAATGGCACAGACAGAAGAGACGGCAGTGGAACCGCAGAAGCGCACTGTAACTACTGAATATCTGTGATGGTCAACATTAAACACTAAAGCGATAATATTGTGACAGAGCCGAGGCTGGGCAAGCGCTCTCAGATGGAAAGTACGTTGGAGGGTGACGGTTTGGGTGTTTTGGGACTGATTTGTGTCTAGTTGGGGGGTTATTTGTGCATGTGTGTGTTTACGGGATTATGTTGTGTTAATTTTATATTGTTTTCTATGGGTTTTGGGGAAGATGGCTGAGCTCACCATCGCCGTGCTTATTGCTCTGTCCAGTGGCTTTCATTGAGCTCAGCCATTCAGTCCAGTTGGGTTCTGATGTCTGAATGCTCATGTGTGCTACTCCAGTCACTTGCTTTTATAAAGCGAACGGGACCACGTCCCAATTCAAGCAACCTTGTCAGTTTCCATTATTTCCCTCAACAATTATCCAGCCAGGAAAATCGTCACAATATCAAGTCCCGATTATCTGTCTGGACAATCCTGTGTGTCATTTTGTGTATGTTCTTTTTAAAGTGACTAACATTTTCATAAAGTCTGTCACAGCGTGGTGAGCCCAAGCCTATCTCTGCTTACAATCAACGGTTCTAAATTATTTCTGTTTCTAGCCAACAGTACCTCTTTTCTAGGTTTGGAACGATTTTCAAGGTTTAAAATCCAAGGAAATTTCTTCCATTTTCTGATGTTGTTCAAGGCTGATTTCAAAGTATGTTTTGGATCATTGTCATGTAATGTTTT
Organism: Lepidarchus adonis; assembly: GCA_037576955.1. NCBI lineage: Eukaryota > Metazoa > Chordata > Actinopteri > Characiformes > Lepidarchidae > Lepidarchus > Lepidarchus adonis. The sequence continues at coordinate 4,913 of JBBIGC010074847.1, forward strand.
TTTCTTAACTCACTGTGGGGCATCAGCTTCCAGAAGGTTTTTGCATTTTGTAGTACTCTTTCTTTTCTCTGCCTGCACAATGTTCCCCATGCTACTCACTGCCTCCACAACCCCAAAGCACAACAGATCAATGCTTAACAGCTGACGATGTGCCATTTTATGGACTTTTTCCTCCAATATACATTCAGTAATGGTAGCCAAGGTGTCTTTGTCTCATTAGACCGCAGCACATTCAGGATGTCTTTTTGTGCTGCATCCTTCAGACACTCACTTTATGATGAAATCATAGTTAAGATCAATTTCTGATTATCTTTCCTCATCAATGGTGCCTGAGCAACAACACTGAACAGTAAGTCAGGGCTTCAATATTCTCATTTCTGCTGGATCTAACAGCTGCCTTCGATACAGTGGACCATCAACATACTTCTGTCTCTCCTGGAGAGTTGGGTGGGGATTCAGGGTGGCGCTACCTATCAGGAAGAAGTTTTAGCATTTGTGTTGGAACAGCTGAGTCCTCTCCAGAGCCTCTCGCGTGGGGAGTTCCTCAGGGTTCTATTCTCAGCCCTCTTCTTTTTCATTATACTTACTTCCTCTTGGATCAATTCTTCTGAAATATGATATTGCGTTCCATTTTTATGCTGATGATGGTCAGATTTATACGCCACTGAAGGAAGAAGATGGATATTCTGCTAATTCACAACTGGAGTGCCTTTCAGAAATTAAGGCATGGATGTCATTACATTTTTTCCACTTTAATGATTGTAAGACTGAGGTTCTGCTGTTTGGGTTGACGGATCGCTCCAAAGTACCTGTAGGTCAACTGTGTTGTTTTTAAAATGCTATAGAAGTAAAATTGATTTGAATTCAGGGAAAATCAGTCTGTAGGTCTTAGACTGTGATGTGTATGAATTAACATAATAGATCCAATCACTTTATAAGCAACATTTTGTTAGAGTCGTTTGTTAGTTTTTTTGATTTTGCCTCGGCTTTGATAGTTCTCCTGAGCTTCCATTTTTAATGGCATTTCAGACAGTGAAATTGAGAAATAAGAACCGTTTACATATGTTATTACAGCTTTTTCTTGCTGTTTAAGAATCATCTGTCATTAGTTGTAGATCCTCAGTCAGATGCTTAGACAGAGAGGTCACATCTGACTATAATTCAGATATAATGAGTAATAATAAGTTTCAAGACTTTGTTTTAATTATTTTTCTATTTTCAACTCAAATAGCATCACACACTAAACAGAAAAGAATTATGTGCCAGATATGGGCTCTGTAAGGCTGCAGCATAGATTATCTGTACATTGCCATCATAATATTGGTCTCTGCAGTGCTGCAATATGCAAAAAAGGCTCTAACCAATCACAGAGCTTCTCAGAACTTTCTTGTGAACGGGGTGGGGCTGATCCATTTTAGGATAAAAAATGTAAATTTGTTGGTTTTGTGACCATATAAAAATTTTAAAAGCAGGACGTTTTTAAAGTTTAGTTTGCATTTATGGACTGTATGGGTGGGGACACGGTTATAGAGCTGTGGTCAAGAGCACCTTTGCTGTGTCAAGGACAAGTCCAAGACCAGGATTAGTTGGTGAATGAGTGCAAAACGTTCAAGTATAATTAAATATAAAATTTTGCTTGTTTGCAAATACCATGGTCAGGAAACTATGCTAACTAGCAGGCTAGTCTGTTCACTAAGAACGAACACATTGCTATAATGTTGGGACGGTGGGAACAAGATCATTTGGCAGTTGGCGACAAAATAACATGCTATGACATACAGTGCATCATATCAAATTACATATACGACTGCTCGAGACAGAAATTTTTTTTATAATTATAATTTATATAATTTTATAATTCTATAAACTATGTATACATTTAGTGCGCCAATAACTGTATGAATTGATAGCATTCAAATCATGGTCAACAGCATCAAGGCCATTTGCCTTTGACTAACACAACTGAATCGAGTAGTACTACTTTAAAACTCGCCGTCATTGGTGGATATGACTGGTAGCCTCTGGTATTTCATGCTTTTAAAAACAGCTTAGTTTTTTACTACCTTCAGTTAAACAAAGGCTCTGTTTTTATATTAGCAATACAGACATAACTCATAGTTTTATCTGCATTTAATTTATTTTGAACTTTCTTTAAATTCTTCTGTTTTGAGTTTACTACTTATTTTAATGTTTGTTTTAGTTTTTTATATACTCATTTTTTCACTGTAAACTCTCTGAAATACATTTCTGTGATATTATATAATCCTGCCTTGCATATAATCTGCCTCATATGAAATATTCAAATAAAAAAAAATACTCCAGACGTGCCTCACACTCACATTAACAATGTCTACAAGTCTGAAGACAGCTCACCCAGCATTACTTTTGAGATCAAGGGTATTAATAGTTAATGTAACACTACGTGTTGGAACACTGATGTTTGAATTTTATTGCATCAGCCATCAGAGGTTTAGTGGAGACAAGTTTTAATGTGGGACCAACTTTTCTCGAAGGAATCCACACATACCTTCAGATGAGTTCTGGTTCACTGATTGCTGATATTAGCATTTACTTTCATGGGCATAACTGATTTCCATAGAAAAGCTCCACCATGAGGAGCTGACACAGTAAAAAGTCTCTGATGATGAGAGAACATGCATGTTCTTTAACAATACTTTAACCCTAATTAATATATTTGTTAAAATATCACAATCACAATATGTAGTTATCCCAATACTGATATTTTGTCTATATCGTGCAGCCTTAGTGCCCAGAGATGATGCATTGCCTTCTTATAATTTGAAAAAATCTACAAAAACATTACATTTGACCTTAATGTATTCAAGATGTTCGATCTTTATCATTCAAGAATAATGTCGGCTCTGTACTCCTGCAGCAGCGAAGTACATAGCAACCAAAATAACAAGAAAGAATACGAAGGACGAATAACAAATCCCACTACAAAGTAAGTTCACTTCAAACCCTTTGAAGAACACTTCACTAAGCCACAGTTACTCTCATCTGTTTACCTGTAATGTCTAAAATCAACTTGTACGTTCTGCTGTGCGATGGGGCTGACAGTCACATGTGATCAGGATCTTTTAAAGGCACCCAGCCAGCGAGTCTGTAATAAATTCTATAAAGACTGCCAATAACACCATGCAGTTTCATTCATTAGTGTGTGTGAACAGTAGTAGTAGGAGTAGTAGTAATAGTAATAGCAGCAGTAGTAGTAGAAGTAGTGGTACTGTAGTAGTAGTAAAAAAAAGTAGTCGAAGCTGTGCTAGTAGTAGTAGAAGTAGTAGCAGTAATCGTAGTAGTAGCAGTAATAGGAGTAGTAGAAGTGGCTGTAGTAGTAGTACCAGTAGTAGTAGTATTTGTCATCATCAGTAGTAGTAGCAGCAGCAGTAGTAGTAGTAGTAACAGTAGCATAAACAGTAGCAGTTTTCTGAGCGTTTTCTTAGTCTTCCAGATCCAGATCACCTCCACATATCCGCTGAACTGCCATCTCTTAATTACATTTCTATCATGCTATCTTCTTGTAGCTTTCTCCTGCATTGTGGGCATTAATAACTTTCATTTTCATAGTCTTACACAGTTACTTAGAGGAACCCAAGGTTGTTGAGTGTTCACAAGTGTGTGCACAAGAGTATTTGTAAAGCTTTGAAATTGGCACCAGTTGATATTTACTAATGACAGCTGTTGCCATGCATCAGATCTAATAAGGTGATTAAGGTCTGAAACCTTGTGAAAAAAAATCAGATTTTATTCTTAGGGTGCCCAAACCTTTGCACAGGGCCATCATAATGTTTTTTGTTTGTTTGTTTGTTTTTTTTTCAATTTATGGCATAAAACTATGCAACTAAGTAACTAAACTATATAAGTATGCATCAATATTTACTGAAAATATTGTGTATTTTTTCAACATCATAGAGAGACTGTGTTAACATCTTTTCAATTAAAAATTCACCAAAGTCTGTTCTTTATCAGACTGTATAAGCCATGGCCTATCATTGGAGAAATATGGTACTACTAGTATGAGTGGTAGTAGTAGCAATATTAGTAGTAGTGTTAGTGGTAGAAGTAGTACCGGTGGTGGTATGAGTCAAAGTAGCAGTAGTAGCAACAGCAGTAATGGTATTGGTAGTAGCAGTAGTAGTAGTAGTAGCAGTAGAAGTGGTAGTAGCAGTAGTAGTGGTAGTAGCAGTAGTAGTAGTAGTAGCATTACCATTAGCAGTAGTAGGAGCATTAGCAGTAGTACTAGCAGTTGTGGCATTAGTAGTAGCAGCAGTAGCATTAGTAGTAGCAGTAGTAGAAGTGGTAGTAGCAGTAGTAGCATTAGTAGTAGCAGCAGTAGCATTAGTAGTAGCAGTAGTAGTAGCAGCAGTAGCATTAGTAGTAGCAGTAGTAGTAGCATTAGTAGTAGCAGCAGTAGCATTAGTAGTAGCAGTAGTAGTAGTAGTAGTAGTAGCATGACCATTAGCAGTAGTAGAAGCATTAGCAGTAGTACTAGCAGTTGTGGCATTAGTAGTAGCAGCAGTAGTAGTAGTAGCATTACCATTAGCAGTAGTAGAAGTATTAGCAGTAGTACTAGCAGTTGTGGCATTAGTAGTAGCAGTAGTAGAAGTGGTAGTAGCAGTAGCAGTAGTAGTAGTAGCATTACCATTAGCAGTAGTAGAAGCATTAGCAGTAGTACTAGCAGTTGTGGCATTAGTAGTAGCTGCAGTAGCATTAGTAGTAGCAGTAGTAGAAGTGGTAGTAGCAGTAGTAGTAGTAGCATTACCATTAGCAGTAGTAGAAGCATTAGCAGTAGTACTGGCAGTTGTGGCATTAGTAGTAGCAGTAGTAGAAGTGGTAGTAGCAGTAGTAGTAGTAGCATTACCATTAGCAGTAGTAGAAGCATTAGCAGTAGTACTGGCAGTTGTGGCATTAGTAGTAGCAGCAGGCTTGGGCTAGGGGCCCGCGCCTCACACTAGATCAACTAGTAGTGTCTGAAGGATGAATTTATGAGCATGCGTGTATGACAAGGTAAGTTATTTAAGAACATTTTATGTGAAACTTTCTTCTTGAAAAGAAAAGAGCAATCCATTTTTAATTTTCTTGTAATTACATTAAGTTCTTATTTAAAGTGAATTGTGCAGAACAAGCCACAGCTAACCTAAAACAATAAGTTTACTAGCAACAACATAATATTGTCACGGAAATTTGCATACAGACACACAGACACAGACAGACAGACAGACTGAACAGAGACACTAAAAAAGTAAGAAATAAAGAAAAGAGACACTAAAGAAAGAAAAAAATGAAAGAAAGAAACACACACCTTTTCAGCAGTCTGGAAGTACTCTTTGACAAGGTCCTCCACCCTTAACTGCAGAACATCCGAAGATGGCCGAGAAAGAAGCATATCAAAGTCTATAGACTCCTCTGCAACACACACACACACACACACACACACACACACACACACACACACACACACACACACACACACACTACACTAAATCCTCAATACCACCAAGGACGCTGATGCTCTGCATAAAAAAGTATAAACTGACCAAACACATTGCAACAGTACTAGAACTACACCGGGTATTATCTGAACATTGGGAATTAAGTGATTTTGTAATTGAAAAGATGTTAACAGTCACTATGACATGGGAAAAAAATACACTA
>JBBIGC010074858.1:0-17216 GCA_037576955.1 Lepidarchus adonis
CATCTCACCCACCAATCCACACACACTGCACTATTAAACCCATCTCACCCACCAACCCCCCCCCACACACTTAACCCCTCATCTCACCCACCAACAATACAACAAGAACAGCTGTAAAACAAAAATAAATAAATAAATAATCAAATTTGTCCATCTTGTGCAGCCCTGAGAAACACATAAGCTAAAATGTAGTGCGTCTCTGTAGCTTTGGCGTTGTCTCCACATTCTGCCTTAAAATGACAAGAATCAACAAGAAACTACTGAAAATGGGATCATCCAAACGTGGCCCTAGTTGGCAGGAATGCAGAATAAAACAAATCACAACGGCTTTTCACAATTACAATGACGATGGAATTGGCGCTTCGCTAAAATAATAATAATATAGGTAATTAGTTGGGAATGTTAAAAAATGTATCTAAGCAGCTCAGAAATGCAACGGCCCCTCACTAGTCAGGGCACTGTCAGGTGGTTTTCCAACTGAAGGAATTTATACATAAATGAACAAAAATAAATAAATAAATAAAATCCTGAAGGGTTATATTTCAGCAATAAGGGCAGCAGTAACGGGACCAAGTTGTCTAAGCCTGCAGCACTAGAGTCTCCAGCTTTGGAGCTTAAAGCACGAGAGTCATTGTGAGAGTGAATTGGGAGCAGGGCAGCGAGAGCTGATTATTCAGATGTGGAAATTTGACTGATAACTTTATATGGGCTTCCAGATCTCCTCACAGTCTCCGCAGGCGTACACCGCTCCTTCATCCTCCCTCCAGCTGCACGACTGCCTCACTTTCTCTCGACCAGCTGCTCAGTCATTTAATGACTGTTGGGACTTCCAGAATTCCAGTTTTGGCCTTTTGGAAAGGTTCCTCAAGAGAAAGTTGCTTTTTTATTTATTTATTGCGGCCTTTTTCCTTTTGAACTTGGAAACCCTTGGATTTGAAGGCCATGTACGGCTTTTTATCAGCAAGGAAAATCAAGGCTTTCATGTTTGACTGTAATGGTCCACTAATGATCGTTTCCGCTGAGCTGCGTGTTCAGAAAGGTGGAGGTTTTGGATGGAGCACCATGGCCGTACCCTTGAAAGCCACATTACACGTTTGCACGTATATAGCAGCGCGCCCGCTGCCTAAAACCTGCAGGCCGCAGCACATGTTGGCACAGGGCGCTCAGCTTTAGATGTGGTCAGTGGCGCATGTGGAAGCATTCACGCGTTCCTGCCCTGCCCAGCGCCTCCATGTGCTGTCGGCAAGTGCTTTAGTAGCAAAAACTGTCTACAGCTTAGAGCTTCCTGACCTACGGTGATGTCCAGTGTTCCACATCAATAAACTGCAGAACGTGTACATCAGTACTGACCTGATACTTACCAACACTTTTATAAGTTGTGAGATATTATACAGTAAGAAAACTGCTTTCTTTCAAAAAGCAAGCTGCAATTATGCCTATTTCCTAGAAATAATTATACAAAAAAAAATAATTAGTTCAAAAAAAAAAAAATAAAGAAAGAAAGAAATACAATAAGGTATTAAAACCAAAGTCTATAATAAAACATGAAATTTAATATTTTATCTAACATTTTTTGTACTGGTTTTTGTAATATGACATTATTATTTATAGTAAATAAATGTGTAATAGTTGCAGTATTGAGTAAAATCAATTGAGCCCCGTTCTTGACGCTCAGTGTGAGGTTTTCTTCACCCGTTTCACCGTTCCGTTTCCCTTTGGGGAAAGTTTTGTCTGATACTGGTCATAAACCTCACATACTTTGTGAACAATTTCGGAACAATGGAAACTCAGTTTCCCCATTATTCCTGATTTTATATGATCCTTTTGTAAGAGCTTTTCCAGACTGGCGCAAAATCTACGCAAACAACCCAGAAAATGAGTTCGCCTTGAACGGCTGAAGTCTGCGGGTGTGCACATCTGCCTTAGGGAAAAAGAATTTCAATGTCACCACTTTAGAGATTTAGAGATGTGTGTATTTATCCCTCTGCAAATCCCCCAGAGCAGAATAAACAAACTTTATAGTTTTTGGGTCATTTGGCTGCTGCCCCCCCCAAACTTCAGGGGTCTATAATCAGCAGAAGAGGGTGAAGCTGATGTTTTGGTTGATGAGGTTCAGGTTAGGTTGGGGGGGAGCACAGCAACATTTACATACAAGTAGAAAACACATGGAACTGCCACATACACACCCATTCACAAACACACACTTAAGTGTGCAAGTCCAATCATCCACTATAAGGTTACTGCTCAATTCCTGTTGATCTGCAACCGTCAACATTCAGCTTTTCCCATTTCCATACACTCCTCACAGCTAAAGGGAATGTGTGTGACCATCAATGTTTTAATTATTGCATCTATTTTTTAAAAAAAAGCCAAGATGGAAAACATGAAAAATGTTTGTGATGGACTTGGGTTATGTAGTTTCCGATGCACAATCAAACCCTGAGCCACTAGTTGCTCTACGACTCATTTCTGATCGATGACACCGGGGGTAAAGGGGAAACGGGGTAAATCAGATTAGCTGCCAGCCCACAGAAGCGTCCTGCCATGATGGATGACTCCATTTACAAGGCCAGTGGAGGTTATTTATAAACTCCCCTCTCACATCAGACTGGCAAGTGGCATTCAAAAACATGGACTCGCTGCCAAGTGACCCACCGGTTCCCACGCCAGGAATGCTGGGAGTTATTGCTCCAACCATCCCTTCCATCAGACAAAGCCAGCCACCCGTATCCTGCACCAGACGGTCTGGGACAGCCATGTCGTCTGTTTCCCTTTGTCAGGGATGTTAATTGGGCCTTTGGGCCAGGTTCCATTGAAGTCTCTGTTACACGCATGATACAAGGAGCTATTCAGTGTGTAAGTAATTAGATTTGATGAGATGGTGTCCTGCCTCCCAGAGGTTAGATTTCTTCAGAGCATCTTCCTGCCGTTCCCTATGATTGAAACTATATAGGTTATTTTATTTAGCAAGGATAAAGGAGAAAGACAGGGAGACGGATACAGACCAGGCATCAATATAGAATCAGTTTCCTCTTCTGGGAAAGCTTTCAGTTTTGAAATTTTAAACATGGCCACAAAGATTTGTTTCCATTTCAGGAATTTTTTTTATATAATAAGGGCGACACAGTGGGATAGTGGTTAGTGATGTTGCCTTACAGTGAGAAGGTCCTGGGTTTAATCCCAGTGAGCAGGCTCTTCATGTTTGCGGGAGCTTTCAGGTTCTCCGGTTTCTTCCCACGATCCAAAGGCTTGTGGTTTAGGTTGACTGGCAACTCTACATTGCTCATAGGCGCCATGTACGAATGGTTGTCTGTCTCCATGTTCCCCTGCGATGACTTGGTCTCCAGGGTGTACCCTGCCTCGGCCCATAGTTGGCTGGGATTGACTTCAGCCTCCACGCGACCTGGAAGCTCTAGCAGAGCAGGCTTGTTGCCTTGTTGCAACTGACTTGTTGTTAAGATGGAATCATAACGGAAGGCTGGATGTTACTGTGCTCTTCAGTAAGACAAGTTCTAACAGACTTCGGAAATATCAGCAAGAATTAAAACATAATTGGAACAAATAAAATTCAGCAGGTCCACAAAATGCAGCAATTGAGCAATGATCGTTCAAGATGGCGGTCTTGGTGTAAACCATACTGGTGAGCCAAAGTGCCATTTTTTGAAATATGCAATATATTCAACTACAGACATGCGATGTGGGAGTTAGTGTAGTTGGCAGCCTTTGAAAACAACATGTTGGCCACTGAATTAGAGCATGGCTACCCGAGGCGAGTCGGGACAAATATTTTACAATGGTTACTCGGGTTCGGTCACGTCAGCACTAAAATTGATTATTGATTATTAAAATAGTAAAGGCTACTACACAGTGAAGCCCCAAAAGGTCTGTCTCACATGATGCAATTGTACAGGGACGTGTTACTAAAAAAAAAAAAAAAAAAAAAAAAAAGTTAGGAATTTCCTTCAATTTCTTGTTTTTTGTCCTGATGCAAATCTGTCCTTATTTCACAGAGCTAATCGTTTTCATCAAAGCAAACTCTCTGAAAACGTTCTTGCTAGTGCAGGCGACTCTAAACATCACTGCTGCTGTTCAGCAAAGTCATGAATCCAGATGTAAACAGCGACAGCATCCACTGGCTCCCTCACAGAACAGAAATGTCCCATTTCTAATCATCGGGAGGGTTGTAATTCCAGCCTGGCAAGTCGTTGGGGACTTTTAGAGCTTCCTAAATACAGGCCATGGGCGGCAGAGAGCACAGTCTACTACACCAGATGACAGAGGAGAGAGACAGAAAGGAACTGCTCTACAAATAGCTGCCTGCCTTTAGTTCCACTTAAAAGCTGCAACGTGCCACCTCCTCCATAGTAACAGAGCAGCCAAAGTAGACTTGCTTATGTGGTTTCTTACACCGTGAGACATACGGTTATCTAGAACAATGCATAAAAAGGAATTCATATCCCATAAGCTTAATCCCTGGTGTTGCCTCGGTCGTCCACATTCTCCACTGTCCCCGGGTGGGCAGAATGGTTCTAGGGTTAGTCCATCAAACACAATTAGCAGTTAGCGTTGAGCTGTAGGGTGAAAGATGTGATGGCACCTTCCCAACTTGGCATCACCAGTCCTAGCTAGAGGGTGCCCTCCCTCTCCCACCTTCCCCATCACTCAGAACAAGCGACTGTTGGCATCATTGGTGGTTAATGACCTCCTACAAGCCTCGTTTCACTGGACGATGGGGAGAGCATGTGCATAAGAGTCTTCACGCTAAGCCATTGTTTGTGATAATGTGATGGTGGTGGGAGGTTCTAGCCAATAGGTAGACATGTAGAAGCCAATCTTATAAAACAAATTTCTTAAAATATTTTTATAGATTTTATAGAACAATTGAGGAAAAAAAACCTTTGAGAATTTACATACCTTCTCTGATTGCTGGAAAATTAAAATTCATGCTTTTACCTCCTTTATAGATGTATATTAATATCCATATTTACATTGAATCTAAATGGATGGCTGAAGACTCTGTTCCCAACCAAAAATACTAGTGTTGCAAATGATTCTAGCAAAGATGAGTGCTTTTTTTTGTCTAAATATTTCTGAACTTCAGACCGACATCCCTTCACCTCAAGTGGGATGTAAACTGTCTTAATGCTGCAGATGGACTAAAGGCTAAAGGCAAGTATAAAGTTGTAACTGAAGGTAAGTGCAAATACGTCTTAAATTCTGCTAATGGAAATCAGGAATTCCATCCGAGTCTGTAGGTTTTTTCTCCCCGTCCCACCAACAGTTGCCTTTAAAATTTTATTGTCTGAACATAACCCTGCATATTTCATTTTAATCTTTATTTCTGGCATAATTTGTAAACCTATGCTGCTGCATTAAATTTTCATGGCAAATAGGAATGGTTTAAAATAAGTTAACATGAACAATATTCTGATTAATGCAATTTGATATGAATTAGATTAAAAACTAAAGCTCAAGTAGAAGAAACATGGCCGAACTGCAGTTTTAAAGCACTGGGAAAGTTGCACACACTGGTTTTTGGTCAGCTCCATGTTGGTAGACCTGTGGTCATGTTAACAACATTTACCACCAGTTATGAAAGAGCTTTAAACTGATGGTCATGAGTGTGGGCCAAGTTCACATTGTCCACTGCGACACACACACACACACACAGTCTGTAACTTTACACCTATATATGGTGGGGTTTCAAATAAAGTGGCCAGTGCATGGACATCACTAAGGAGTTGTTGTTTTTTTTACCTTGAGTACACAGGTAGCATGAGAACTTATTTGAGCTTTATGTCAAGTTAATTATGAGTGTGCACAAAATTTCAGTGCTTTCCAGGTCGTTTTACAACATTTTCTACTCAAAACATAAGTAAAATAATTATGCAAGTAAGATAAAACAAACCGTGGAAGCAAGAATGAAATATGATTTAATTAACTTTGATCTAATTAGGCTAAAAATGAAGGAAAATATATAATGACTTATTCAAGCACCATTAGGTCAAATGATTATGACCCTTCATCATACAAACCACCATTAAAAGTAAAACCACTGATACTGGACCAAAGGAATGAACTTCAGAATTCTGCTGCCTAAAAAAAATTTCTCTATTCGCTGTTGAAATCTGATGTGTATATGCAGAATGTAGGGGATTTGTACGCTGCTCTCAAATTTAAAATGACATATTACATTGCAAGACCTAGAAAAGCATAAGTACACAATCTCAGTACTTACATACGTTAGTAAACACTGAATAAACTTCCGTTTTCTGGTGTGAAAAACAGTCTTGGACACAGTTTCGCAGATTGTGCCGTTAATAACATGAGATCGTCCCTTTTTCTATTTTTGTTCTAATGATTGACTTGTCTAGAAGACAATATATGATGGGAAACCTCACAGCAAAGGCTGATGGACTCTCTTGCTTTGAATGCTACAAACAAGTGGGCTTCTATTTAGACCTGATTGCACAATTTTCTTCATGTTTGTTCATTATCTTATTCCCTTAACGCTTTAGTTAAGATCCTTTTTGAAAGAATACCCCTGCTGAGAGGGCTCTTTGACGTGATGCTACAGGAAGGCCTTGTCCTGGCCTTTCTCAGCTGTTCTGAGAACATCCCAGGCTCTCCATGGAGGAGAAGAAAGCATTTTGATGGGCTCCTACTTGGATAAACAATAAATGTAGAAGCGTTTTGTGCCCACACCGGAATAAAGAGTGACTCAGGCAGTGGGAGCAGTGTGGGAGAATCATTCACTTGGGCCTTTCTCTTTTGATGCCTTTCCCAGCAGCTAGAGGGGTGTGAGTCCACCACCCTCCAGCAAAAATTTCCCAAAGCTGGAGGATGAACGGTTATGCGAACTGGGGGCGATTACTTTACAATGCAAGGACGGTTTTTGATCAAATTGATTTGTAAGTTAATAGTTAATACCGGAAAGCTGATCCTGTGGACAACACAGTGAATAAGAACTATTTACAGGACTGAAAACAACACCAAAACGTCATCACATCAGTCTTAGTTATTAAAAGTCAGAAGCCAATGGGATCCTGATAAATGTTCCGCACATGAATGTGAAATTTATTTTATATGAATATTAAATTTATTTATTGTCTCTGAAGAGAAATTGCTTTGGAGCAAAACCAATTGCTACATTCAAACACACAATTCATACATGTAAGTAAAACAAATAAAAAAAAGAGATAATAAAAGACATGCAAAACCCGTTCAATGCTCATAAGGTCCATGTTAATCAGTTTAACTCATAATGGAACAAATGAAAATGTTTGTATCGGTTATATTTACACTATTGGACCTTGTACCTCCTGCAAGAGTTCATTAACTCATACTCGGGATACAGCACAAGACCAATCAGAGGTCCTTCTATTAGCCTGCAGCAAAACTGAACCTGGGGGATAAAGATGTACATCTCCCTATAATACTTTGTGTCTTGTAGGTCAAAGTGTGAGAATTTGTCAATTCCAGTTCCCCAGCTGCTTTAGTTTAGCTAGCTGGATTGCTGGCTCTCTGGCTGCAGTAGTTTGCTAATAAAGTAATCGGTTTACAGTCGATCTTCAGGGAATAAATACCTCCTCACCAGTGAGTCACTTTGATATTAATCTTTAGATTCCAATGTTATTCACCACAGGCATCGTCCACCAAGTGGCCCGACACTGACCAGCCAAAACCTAAAAATATGGAACGGTACAGCTATAGTGGGACATTTTCACAAAACACCAATATGGGAAGTTCATGCATCTTTGATTTAGAGTGATGTTGATATGGGACACTGATGGATAGGGATGGGAACCGAAACCCGGGACTAAACAGGCTCCAGGGCTAAATTTTTTGAAGAGTGTGAATAAGGTGTAATGCCAAATGGTATTGCTTTCAGTAGAGCGTACCCCCAATGGGTGCACTGTGCACGATGCATGGTATCTCACCTGCATGTGCCCACCGACAAGAGTAAACGCAAAAATTAAACTTTAAATCACATTTTAATACATAAGACCTAAAAGCATATGTATAAAATCACAAACACTTAAAAAAATACAGTAAGTACAGCCTGCCTTTCAGGCAGATACGTGATATAATGAATAATAACGAATATTTGTTGAATAACAGTGATGTTATATAAAGCAATGTTAATTATGCTATTAGATTTTTTTTTCTAACAAAAAGTACCAGTAAGAAAACAGTTGCAACCCAATAAGCAGTACTGGTAAGAGTAGTAGTAGTACTTATAGTAGAACCATCCAGAGTCAAATTAAGTTTCTCTGCAGATATTGTAGGTTAGTGTTTCTGGAAATGCTGCCCAACAATTTCCCCATTTATTAATTTTCAATGTAAAATGTTTTACATTTGTATTTGGATGGGGGCATCGCCCCAGAGGCTGTTATTTGGATTTTTGTTTGAATAGCAAACAGTTATAATCCAGTTAATTTCAAGGGTTTAGCATCACATACCAACATAGACATGCGATCCACAGGAGAAACAACCATATTTAGTTCAAGAGATCATCCTCAGCATCGAAGAGTGTTTTTAGTGTTTAGAATATTGTTTAAAGTGTAGCTGGGATGTTAGCTCAACTGAAGTGGATTCTCAGCTGATACAAAAACTACAAGTCCTACTTAACCTGCAATCAAATTTTAACATGCGACACACTTCTCTCAGGATTTTCTCCCACTGAAGAGAATAGTAGCTTTTAAATTCCCACATAATTGAAAAATCAAATATGAATTTACTTTGCAAACTTTTGAGTTAAATGTACAAAGGGAAATATTGTAGAAGATGAGTCCATTTAAAAATGTTATTTCAAAGGACAGAAAGCTCAGGCCTGCAATCGACTGTTCAGGGAAAATCTCCAATACTGTTAATACTGTAATAGCTGCAGTATTTTCCTGAGCCATTTTCCTATGGCAGAAACTGCCAGCAGCGTTGGAGTAGATGTTGCTCCAGCTGACTAACCAGCGCTATTCTCATAAATACCATCAGTGACTAAACCCATGCATTAATGCCACAGCCCATGTACTTAATTCAACACTAAAGAAGACATCACTGGACTCCATGCAGCCTGCAAGACTGACCAAGAAATGACAGAGTGGAGCAAAATGGCCAATTCAAAGACATGTGCTTGCAATCCACTCAAGGAGGGAGGAGAAACAGGAGGGGAAAGAGAAAAAATATATAATCCAGATTTCCATGTGGCCTCTACGAATCAACGGGGCATGTTTTAAACACTGAGCTCAGCGCTCATCTTCCCAGAGATGCCTTTTCATCAACACACACACACGAAAAGAATGAATTTTTTTAAATGCCCATTTTCCAGTTGCTTTTATAGAAAGCCAGAAAAAGTCAAAAATATAATGGAATATCAGCTACATTTTTCCCACTAAACTATGCCTAAAATAGAAATTTACCAAGCGCAGTATAGAAACCCCCTCCAGCTCTCCTCCTGTGCAAAACACCTAACTCTGCAACCAAAAATGCACCCATAGTTCAACAATCTACCATAGCTGTTAAGGCTGTTTATGCATCAATTTACCTAGAATTAAAGAAAATACTTTTAAAAAAAAAGGGAACATTTAAAATAAAAAAAATACAATGCATCCAAAACACTCATTAGACCCATTTTTTTCTTGTCTACATAGATCAGATAAACATATTGGGCTGCTATTTGGTTCTTGGTCTTGCCAATATAGCTTTAATGAAATAGAGCAATAGCTCCATCTCCAATTCGGTTTCTCCTTTTAGTCAGTGTTTTTTCCATCAAGGTTGCTAGTATCATTGCTTGATTGAGAAGCGGTCCAAAATAATGTCGTTTATGTAGCGGAAGACAGACGGTAGATCTGCATTTCCTGTGGTTCAACACTCCAGACTGGGGTGTGTTGATATGAGATGACCAAGACTGATCACAGATCCTTTGTTTTTTCACTGAAACACTTGACTGTGTAGGTGAAAAGTTAGGCCATGATGCTCAGATTACTCACTATAATAGAAAACACACAGCTCACAACAGTACAAATCACAATGTGAGAATGCGATTTCAGGCAAAATGAGTTTCAAGATTGGACCAGACATTCTTTCCCCACTCTCACAAGACCTAATCCAGCTTTTTTTCGTGCTGATACCAGCCCAAAGCCTAAAGCAGTAGCGCATCGATTTTTCCCCCCATTCAAACCAAGCAGTAACAAAATCTATCAGCGAATTTCAGTCCCATCCTATTCCAATCCTTACACAAAGATAACCTAGACTTAATGCAACATAAATAGTGATCACCATCGAGCTGAACAGCTGCATTATCTTTCAACAATCTAAGGTTATCGCCTGCTTTCTAGTGAGAAGTTCAAGAGCAACGTTAGTCCAAACTGTTATTGAGTGAGCCAACATTGTTGAGGATTCATTTTCTTGGGGTAACAACAACGTTTAGCCTAGCGTTAGCGTTAGCCTAGCGGTCCATTACCAACACTTACCCCACTGCAGTTAGCCATCTGCATCAGACCTTGGTCCCTGGTCCTCACATCAAGCTGGGAATTCCTAGATCAGTGGAATAGCGTGAATTTTTCTCATATTTGCTTAATTCAATGGATGACTAATGTTTTTTGTCTTGAGGGACATTCTGACAAATGCATGAAAGTAAAAACTGGGGTTGGTTAATTCAGGTTACAGGTAGACCTAATTAAATTAGAAAACAAGGTCTGAAAGCTATTCTACCCAGCAATTTTTTATATATTTCAACATTATTTTAAAATAAATAATGCTGCAACATTACGCATTGCATGTTTTATGGATAACATAACTTATCTTTGATACATTTTGCATGAATACATCTGTCCATATTTGAACATGGTGTAGACCACATCAAGGCCTTTTTAAATCTTGAAGAAATCAGCTTTTACAGCTCCCAAAGATGCATCTACTGCCAAGTTTCAAATGTAAAATGTGCTCAGCAGTGATAGGAGGAGACTCGCATGGACACAACACAATCTTAAGATGCGGTATAATATCTCGTCCCTGTACATTCATTTTCATTCATTTTCCAAACTGCTTATTTAGTTTGGGTGGCCGGGAAGCTGGAGCCGATCCCAACATAAACCACAAGCTTTTGGACAGTGGGAGGAAACCAGGGCACCTGCAGGAACCCCAGAAATACATAGGAAGCGCTTGTACACGCCACACAGAAAGGCACTTGTAGCTGATCTGGAGGCAGAACCAAGGACCTTGCTGTGAGTGGAGAGCACCAACCACTGTAGCACTAGAAGTTTCCATCTTAATTCTGTTCAGATCAGTACTTTATGGCAGAAGAAACAGTGAAGCACCTCATGTAAGTTGACACCACTTGCATAAGCATCTGCTGTGTTTTGCCTTGAGGCCATTCCTCTCTCAGTCCACCAGAAGGAGACATACAGACATTCACCCACTTGAGGCTCTGTATTGCATTTTTTGAGCGTTTTATTTTAAAAGTTTGGGGCAGCACCGTAGGAATTTAAAACCTGCTGCATTATGGGGAAGAAAAACACTCAGGTTAGGAAACCTGGGTTTAAAGAAAAGTCAAAGAGGACATCACAAGTCCCCATGTCATTACCTGATGGTGTTTAGAACACACACACACACAACTAAATGCAAATAAATTACATTTGATTCGTAATTTAAAGAGCCCCCCCCATTTGCACATGAAATAAGTTTTAAAAATGTCATTTATATGGTCTTAATGTAGCTTGTGAAAGCTACAGAAAATCACAAAAGTTCTGTGCTGCATCCTGGACCAATAGCATGCAGCCAGTTTTACAACAGTTACAACAAAGACATCCACATGTTGTTTCCCTTCTGTGTAAAGTCAACGCAAGTAACCTCTGACCTCTTCTCCATTCACTAGGAGAAATGTTCCAGCTTCAACATAACAGTCGCTATGACCACTAGTTACAGACAGGAGCGAAGGAACAATACAAACAAATGCTCTTTTTGCTCCTAAAGCCTGAAAAAAGGACTAATTGCTTCGTTTTTCTCAAGATTTCAAAGCATCTTAAAACGAGGGCATTGACTTTCCACCTTCTTTGCAAGTAGGTGGACATTTCAGGCCCATAAAGTAAAAAACATGTCCAGGATTTTGTTCCAAATGCCTAGTTTCTCCAAAGAGCTCAAACAAGTAGTTATTGGAATCCAAGCAGTTGGAACAAAATCCAGGTCAGGATTTTTACTTCATGGACCTGAAATGTCTGAGGGGGGCAAATGATGGAGATTCCCACCTACATGTTAAGACTGAACATCAAGCAACAAATAAAAAGGGACTCATCTCAAATGGCAGCTATACCCTAGTATTTGGGAACTTGCACTTGAGCTTGAACCAGCAGGTCACTAGTTCAAGTCCTGGTCCAGATTCCACTGCTTCCTCACGCAGCTATGAGATTGGACTAGACCTTTTAAATTCAAAATGGGCCCCAAACATGTGATTGACAGCTCGTCTCTTTCAGCTTTAATGGCCACAAAGCATAGATGCACTAAACTAAACCAGCTATATGACATGGGGTTATATAGGATACAGTTGTTAGCGCGGTCATCTCACAGCATGGTCAGCTGGGATGGGCTTCAGCTTCCCCAACACCCAAACTGGATAAGAAGTTTGGAGAATGATTGGATAAATGAATGAAATCTTACCTATAGCAACTGCTGTCCCACTGAAAGGCTGATAAGTTTAGTGAATGTTCATAAAGTTCAACATTAGTTGATCTCATGCAGAACTAAATATAACTCCTCCTTTTTTACACAGGTTCCTGTTCCTTTAAGGTCATTTGCATGTCCAGTCAATTCAGTTTAACTGCCAGCTTCTACTTCACCAATCAGAATCCCACCGCCGACACCAAAAGATTTAATCTGCGTTTTGCATGAAGTTACACAATCTATTAAGTTCAAAACAGCCACATGGAAACCCCCAAACCACAGAAATATAATAAAAATCATGAAGTCAATTACCTTTTGATTCAAATTAAATTCCTACAACATGAATAAATATTTCACCACCAAGTAATTAACCACAGAGTCCCTGAAATCCTCCAGTACAGGACACACTAAACATTCCAGTGCTTCACTCAAACATGTCCAACTGCACTCGCTCAGTTCCACAAGCCAAAACAACGTTCTCTCCACCGAACTGGTCTTCCTGCTCAGTCTTCACCCTTTCATTTGGTCCATGTAAAGTCCTAGTTATTCGTTTCACTCATTAGTATATTGCATTATGGTGATCATTTCCTCAAAGCACCTATTGGGCTTCGTCTTCTGCACAAATCAAGATCAGCAGTATGTAAATAACAACTGGTCTTCAAATGGCCTACTTATTATTCTACTTTCCTCTGGTTTCATCTTAAATAATAATAATAAAAAATCTAAATAATTCTCTCATCTCATACTAAATCATTTATCTTAATTATCAGTATTAGTATCAGTATTGACTTCATGATTTTTATTATATTTCTGTGGTTTGGGGGTTTCCATGTGGCTGTTTTGTACTTAATAGATTGTGTAACTTGATGGGGATGGGGAAGGGTTTTATATTGAAGAGGGAAGGAAAGACAGAAAGGGTGAAAAAAGAAGGAATGATCTACTGGCATCATCTTGTTGGGGAAGAGTTTATATGGAAAAGAATTTGAACAAAAAAAGGGATTTAACAAAAGTCCCCAACATATAGTATGCTTGGTGTTTTAGGTGTTGATTCAGCTCTCAGCTCAGAATAAATCTGATCTGTAAATCAATTCATCAGAATTGGCTACAAAATGTCTATTGTTTTTCTCCATCATAGACCATCCAATAATGAATATACATATACATGCGTTTCAACGTGTTTATCATGCAGTTCTTGTGGGATCAGACCAGGTTAGTCTTCTCTACCCATGTGCATCAATGAGCCTTGGGCACCCATGGCCCCTGTTGTCAGTTCACTAGTTGGTCTTTTCTCGTCACTTTTGGTAGATACCAACCGCTGCTTACCCGGGAACTCCCCACAGGACCTGCGGTTTTGGAAATGCTCTGACCCAGTGTTCTAGCCATCACAGTTTGGCCTTTGCATTCCAACACATCAGCTTCAAGAACCCACGGATCACTTGCTACCCAATACAGCCTTCCCTTTGACTGGTGTGTTGAATAACATTGGCTATTTTATTAAATGTCACCATGTTGTGGTTAAACGCTTTTTCATCAATCTCCTGTTCTTTTAGAAATCGGAGTCTAAAAAGCCATGGCCCATGACAGTCACAGACAATCAAACATGCCCATCAAGTCCCTGTGATCTTCACCAAGACAGAAAGGGACATTTTATAGCTGGCAAGGCCAAGAATAACCCATAAATCAGCTCAGGAAGTGGAGAAAAAAAAGTGTCATATTGATCTTGTGAAGGTGAAACATGTAGAAAGTCATGGTCAAGAAGCTCTGCAAATGGAGGATTGGAAATAAGAGACCTTAATACAAACCTCTACAAAAACGCATGTTAACACGATAATCAATAGTGTGAAAAATACCCAAGAGAAAACACTCGACCTACTAACCTTATGAACCTCCAGCTCCTGTTTTGCTCACCAATCTCTGGGCCCAAACAAGGAAAGAAGGCTAATCTGTGCTACGCCCTGTCTAGTCATTACCAAACTGACAGAAAAGGTTGTAAATTGAAGAATCATGCTAGTTTATCCTCCCTTTTAAAATAGTTGTAGATCTCAGGCTTTTGGTGTGGCTACAATTTATGACCATGACTAATATTTACAGTAGCATTAGCAAGCTGGTCCATTCTTCACATATCCTGCTTCTTGTGCAATGTCCTGGACCAGAGTGAGCAAGAAAATTGGAACACTGATTAATGTTAATAACCTGTGAGCACAGCAATAGCTCACTCTCATTGTAGTGAACCGTAGGCCCTAAGCCCAGTGGGCCCCTAAGGGAATGTACTGGCTAAACAGATAAAGAGCTTCTTACTATAAATCAAGGAGAAATACACACAATAGTTCATACCTAAATGGAGTGCAGAGCATTCAAAACTGGGTGTGCATAAAACTTTGACAAGGGTCTTGCTGGAATGGCTAGACGACTGAGTCAGAGCAGCTCAAACAGGTCTTATGGAGTCTTCCAGGTATGCAGTGGTAAGTACTTACCAAAAGTCCAAGAAAGGGCAATCAATGAACCACGCAAGAGGTTCATCAGTACTGAAGGAACCTCTCTGGCAGCATGTGGTTGCTGGTCCCAGTAAGATTTGGATTTGTTAAGTATTCCATTTAAAAATACAGGGGACTTACAAGGGGGTTCCGTTCTTCATTGTGTTGTAAGTTATATAATTGTCTGTGTTTTGCCATGGGGCCATTTCTTCATCAGTCATTCACCAACCTGAGGCTCTGTATTGCATTTTTTGAGCGTTTTTTTAAAAGTTACGCCATTAAAAACCAACAAAAAGTTTATCGCAATATCGTAACCACACATTTTCATAAGTCGAGTATGTTGCAAGTCAAGGACCTCAGAGTTTTTCTTAACCATGTTCTGGTTTGTTCATAGTTAAATACTGAAGGTAAAAATGTAAGTAGTCAATCTGAAAAAAAAAAGAAGAAAAGTCCAAGGACTGTGAACCATGCAGTTACGCATTATGTAGAGCTGATATGAAGCTCACCTTCAACTCTTTCTGAAGAGCCCACAACCTATGCAATCCCCCTGCAGATATGCATGTGGAGATACGTGGCTGAATTCAGGAGTTACATGTTTTTGCAGTTCCATACTGTGTGTAACTAGCTTCAGTTTCCTGAGGGGGCATCACTTCAAGGACTCCTTTAAAAGTGGGCAGAGCTGCATCTAGACAAGGCTTACGAATGAACCAGGAATCATCCTGTCATTTGGGGGTGGGGGGGAATCAAAATTATTGTGGAGGACAGTTCAGCAAACTCTACATATTGGTGGGGATGCACAATTAAGTGCACTAGAATTACTGGGTCTTTCCCCCTTTTTCAAAGAAGCTCTTCAGCGATGTGCGTTTACTCACATAGACTAGGTTCCCTTGTAGCGTCATACATTGCTAGGAAACAAGTACGAGGAATAGACGATACAGCCGTCAAAATAATCCACTCTCAGTTCCATCCATGTTCTATAAGCCAAAGTTAGATTTAAATGTGGCTGAGGCGTCTTCTCTGCTGTCTACCGGTTGGGAAGTTTCTCCTCAGCTTTCACCCAAGTTTCCTGCACTCAAGCAGGGCCACCCAGATGAGAGAAGAAGCAGTGATGCCGGCCAGTCTAATCGGCATTGAATATTTATAAATTAAAATATCAATATTACATTCAGCATATCGATTATCTTATCGCGTGAGGAAGGACGACGATATAATCACCATATCGATATTGTCACACCGCTATGCCACATGGTGGCAAGTGGTAGCTGGTTACCCTAAGGTTTTGATTGGCTAGTGTTAATACATTTTATTGTTTTTATTAAAATGTAATGTTTTATGGTTTATTTATTCAATGTCGATATAATAAGCACACCACACCCAATCATAGCCCCAGTACAGGTAAAAGTCATGCCTTTTCTGTGCAAATGTAATACAATTCAATGTGTATGGGCCTTAGAGAAAAGTTAGTAAGTTCTTTTTTGGTTTTCCATTAAATTAACAAGACGTTGAGGAATTTATTACAACTTACACTTTGAGTAACTTCCCCAACACTGCTGAACAACTAGGAACTCATGTAACTCTGATATGGCCTAGTGCCAGTGAAAGCCCTTCATAAATTCAGTATACTCAAACAAATTGGTTCTTTATTCTGAATCATGAGCAGCAAAAGCAAAAACATCCATCTTTCTAATTCCAGGAGGAACAGACAGTATCACAAACATTTACACCATTTCAGTAAAGCTGCATAACAGCTCAGTGGGCTGAGGGGGAGCTGCATTCCTACCCACTCCTGCGAGAGGAACCTGCACCTTTACATGTGCACTGGGTCCAAATGTCAAACTCCAGCCAATCATCTGGATCTGACGTTAACTTGTTACTACATAGCTCAGCAGCTCCAGCGCTGACAGGCAAAGCCTCCTTGGCCATTGGAGGCTGGGAAAATTGACGTTGCAGAGCATTGACCTCAATGAGGATCAATTTGAGCCGCTATCAACTGGGGCTTCCTCTGAACAGAAAAGCAAAATAAAGCAAACAAGGATGACCGCCAATCAAACCATCCTCTGCACAGCTTTCCAGGACCCATACAAACTT
>JBBIGC010074888.1:0-10587 GCA_037576955.1 Lepidarchus adonis
AGATGTGTATGAACACACACACACACACACACACACACACACACACACACACACACAGCACTAACATTGGGCAGGTCCCCCTCAGTCACCACATCAGCTCTGACTGTGGTGCACTGTGTGTTCGGTCATTGCCAACATTAGCATTTTGATGAGCTTCTCTTTGGGATCAGTCCAGACAGGGTAGCCTTCACTTTCCTCATGCATCAGTGAGCCTTTGGTGCCCATGACCCTGTAACTGAACTGTGCTTCTTTGGATACCTAAAACATTCCATAAGACCTGTTGTCTTCATTATTGTTGCTTTCTTAAAATTTCATTATGTATAAACATAACAATAACAATAAAGATTTATCTTATCTTAAGTGTAAAATAAAAATACACATTTATTAACAGAGTACCATATCATAGTTTAATACGATCTGTTTTTCCACTCATTAAGCAGATAAGTTAAGTCACCTTATTATGAGCTATAAAACCAAAAATACCATACCATACCATACCATGCCATACCATACCATGCCATACCATACCATGCCATTCCATACCATACCATACCATACCGCACCATAAAGTACCATACCATGCCATACCATACCATACCATACCATACCATGACATACCATATCATACCATACCATACCCAAAAAATACCATACCATACCATACCATACACCTTTTAGGACAACAGATTCTGTTTTCACAAACCACTAATCATTTTAATAGTTTACACTGTGTCCTAGATCGGATCAACATTTCTGTGCTGTGGTGTATGTGTAAATAGTCAGAAATTGTGCCACATTCTCCAGAATGAATTTGGCTTCAGTTTGGTGTTTCAAATTTATTCACTATTTCAAAACAGAACCTTTTTCCCATGCATGTGGAAAAATACAGTTACAGGGCACACATTCCTTACGCCTTGTATTTGTCAAAAATAGCCACCATGTGACATTGCCTTCGCATTTTAGATAGTGGTGCCAAATCACAATTTGTCTTAATACAGTCAACTTTCTAAGGTAGATACATTTTTTGGTCTTTTTTCACATCTCACCTGTAATTTCCTTTGTCTTGGGCTGAGCGCATAAATAGAAGCTGTGCTCTAAATGAACAGAATAATGAGATATTTGTGTGTGACCTCTGTAGATGTCCACTTATTTTCCCTTAGAGATCAACAAGATGTGATTTGAGCTGGGGTGTTCAAACTTTTATTGCTGACACTAATCAGTAACGGCATTAAAACCACTGACAGGTGAAGTGAGCAGTGATTACCTTTGTCACCTGTACCATTGTGGCCACCTGGTGCCCCAATGTCATAGCTTAGAGGACTTAAATGACCTGCTAACATCTGGGTGTCAGATACCACAGCAAACCTTCAGAGGTCTTGTGGAGTCCATGACAGCTCAGAGTTGTTTAATTGGCAGAAGGGGGATCTACACAATATTAGGCAGATGGTTTTAATGTTATGGCTGTTTGGGGGTGGTGAAAGTGCATAGGGACACTGGTTCATTTTAGTGCTCACCCTCAGCTCTTCAGAATAGGTTAATTGGTCCATGGAGATGGACATCATGCTGACATTGATTTACTTAAGTTTCCCATTGTCTAATTTGATTTGATAGACTTGTCAAGATGTATTAATTACGCAGAAGTAATGCAGAATGAATGAGATGGCCCTTTCATGAAATTTAAACATCAATGCAGTGTGATACATGCTGCTGCTTAACACTGTCTAGCCATGTTGTTTTATTTGTAGTACCTCTACATAGCCATTGGGTGGCGTTCTAGGTATTCTCATGATTAGTAACCTGATTAGTTTCTGTTGGGCTACATTCATACTTCAGGAATCCTAGAATGAATGTGTTTAGTTGTAGCAGCCACAAAGCACATAAAGTAACAATGATGCTTAACATAGGTAAATTCAAATAAATATATAATAATAATTAATTAATTAATTAATTACAGTACTCTAAGTCAAGAGGTCCCATGTAATAATTTAGAACTCTAATGCAGTATTAGTGAGATTATAAAGTGTAATTGTGCTGGTTTTGTCTAGTGGGGCAGTGGTGGCCTAGTGGTTAGGACGTTGCCCCTGGGATCAGAAAGTCGCAGGTTCAAGTCCCAGCCCGGGCACCACTGAGGAACCCTTGAGCAAGGTACCGTCCCCACTTCACTGCTCCCCGGGCGCTGTTGATAGCTGCCTGCTGCTCCATGTGTGATGGGTTAAATGCAGAGCACAAATTTCGTTGTGGTGCACTGTGTGTTCACAATGACAGAAAAATCACTTTCACTTCACTTTCATATATATAAATTTAAAAATCAATTGTATATTTTTATATTCCCCTCACATCTATGGGCCAGCCGCCACTGAGTGCAAGTATAATATGTGTGGACTTTCAACACCCCAATGCAAAATAAACAGGTTCAAGGGAACACCTTTTATATAAACAACTAACTAAATTAACTAGTTTTATTCTCCTTTTATGAAAATGAAATTTCGTTTTCTAAGATTAAACAGATTCTTTTGCATTTTGAGCTGCATATTAACTATGTACGCATATGAACTTAAAGAAAGTTAACCTGGGGAATTTTTTGCCAGCTCTTTGGATCCCTCTGCTGGAGATGTATAGTAGTGCACATAGAACACCATGTTCCCCAGTCCATCAGAGCCTTAACAATGGAGCATGTTGATATGTGTTCCCCTCAAATACATGCTTTTGTTCCATTTGTAGTGTAGTCATTTCCCCACTTTAAAAAAGACACACTGCCATTAATGCAACGCATCACTGTGTTGAGTAGTTGTAATGGCTTGTGCAAATAATTTTTCTCTATAGGTAATATAAAAATTACATACTATCACTGCCATGTTACTGAAATAACCTGTGGTTTTTTTGTTTGTTTTTTAAAATTTAATATTAATAATTTCAGACCATAAACTATGGAGAGGGGACCAAAAATAATAAAGGAGGCTGGGAACTTGCTGGCATTAGGCAGAGAGACAGAAGACAACCGTGTTTAGTGTCGTGCATAAGAGCTGCAGTTTGAAATAATGGTGGAAGACTGTAAAAGGAAATGTTATAGAAGGAAGGTGTGAGGTAAGGGTAAAAGTAATGTAAAACGCTGCTACCCTGAGCAAGTATGTCACTTTAGTTTGCTCATTGGGGTCTCGGACCCGTATTCTATAATCTCTGTAAAGCTGCTTTGTGACAACGTCAGTTGTAAAAAGCTCTGTATAAATAAATTTGACTTGACTTGACTAATTCAGTCATTGTGGCACTGTATCACAATCAGCCCCTGGAGGGGGGCAGTCGGGTGTCTCCTGTCAATTGTGTGGAGATAAGAGTGTTTGCACAGAACCCCCTTGGAGTGGTGGGGGGTTTGATACGTAATGAGGGGTCATGAGAAAACACAAGAGAGCTCTGTATGCAGAGGTGTTATACCATAAGTATACAATGAGGAACATAACATAACCCTATTTGAACAGTGAACACTGCAATTTTGCAAGTTCTCCCATTTTGAAATCATGGAGGATCTGAAATTCACATTGTATGTGCAGTCCCACTGTGAGAGACAGCATTTTTTCAGAAAATCACATTGTGTGATTTTTTTTATCTGTTACTCTGCCTTTCAAAAGTCCACCTCTACTCCACTCATTATTCTAAATTAGTAGCACCTGTTTGAGCTCTTTAAAGACACCTGTCCACCCCACAGTCAGTCAGACTCCAACTACTACCATGGGCAAGACTAAAGAGTTGTTGAAAGACACCAGAGACAAAATTGTGAACCTCCAAGCAGCTTGAAAACAAATCAACTGTTGGAGCAGTTGTTTGAAAATGAAAGTGGCTAAAGATGACTGTCTGTCTCCCTCAGACTGGGGCTCCATGCAAGATCTCACCTAGTGGGGTATTAGTGATGATAAGAAAGGTGACACCATGTTTTGGGGGTGCTTTTCCGCAAATGGGACAGGACGACTGCACTGTATTAAGGAGAGGATGAGTGGGGCTACGTATTGTGAGATTATGAGCAACAATTTCTTTCCCTCAGTCAGAGCATTGAAGATGGGTCATACCTGGGTCTTCCACCATGACAATGACCTGAAGCACACAGCCAGGAGAACCAAGGAGTGGCTCTGGAAGAAGCATATGAAGCTTCTGGAGTGTCTAATCAGTCTCCAGACCTAAATTTAATAGAAAATCTTTGGAGGGAGCTGAAACTCCATGTTGCTCAGCGACAGCCCCAAAACCTGACAGATCTAGAAAAGATCTGTGTGGAGAAGTGGAGCCAAAATCCCTGTTGCAGTAAGTGCAAACCTGGTCAAGGTCTGCAGGAAATGTTTGACCTCTGTAATTGCAAACAAAGTCTTCTGTACCAAATATTAACACAGATTGGTGTTCAAAAACTTATGTACAGCAGTGCAATACAAATAAATTCTTTAAAAATACATGTGATTTCCTGATTTGTTTTTTAAAGCTCTTAAAAACTCTTACTGTGGGACCTACAATGCACCTACAATGTGGGTGAACTTGCAAAATCGCAGCGTGTTCAAATACTTATGTTCCTCACTGTATCTGCATGTTTGATATCAAATGGATGTGCATGATGTGCTGAATCTCTTGAAGTGACTGATATCACAGAATAGTGTCTCCACACAAAGTTATGTGTTTCACCTAAAAGATTGTCACCTGGGTAAAGTGCTCATTGGTTGATGGTCAGAAAGCACTGCAATTGGCTAGTTTGAACATAGACAGAACAAAGGTCTAAAAAGCTGGGTCAGAGTTTATTCCTGATTGGCAGTCCTCAAACTGTAAATCGAAAATGACACCCAGAGGAATAGTTCTCCAGCATTTTCTTATAATGCTAAGTGATTAACTTCCCCGATACTCTAGAAATATTAGTTCATTAGTTCATATTCATAGAGTAATTGGGAACTTGTTGGTATTGTTTGACTGTAACTACAACATGTGTAAAGTTATCTGCTTTTAATGCTACCCACTACCTGTAATAAACCAAGATTATATCACTTAACAGTATTCTTTTAATGACATTAAAGTTATGATAAAGAGGAATTCACCTATCTCAGACAAATGCTTATTAAGGTGTTCAGATTTATAGACTGTGCTATAAATTAATTGTCTTGAGCTCTAGATGAAAATACAGACACACAGTAATATTCTGTCCGACCTCTTAGTTCTGTCAGATACAGAGACATGCATAAGGTTTGGTGTTGTTACATTATAAATATACTAATAGTCTAATAGTAACGTGCCTTTCCGTCATTGTTTGGGACTAAAAATGTAGCTGTAGAGAACCAGGAAAACAAGGACAAAAAACCCTACATCATATTTTGCCGAGAAGAAGAAAAAACACAGCGACGTCAATCATCCATCTACAGTATAAAATTAGCAACACTGAAATGCAAAGATTATTAGGCTTTCCTTTCTTCAAATCAGATTCATTAACATCAGTTGCGACCTTTGCTGCTTTTCTGTTGCTAATGTTGGACACGAGTTCATATCAGATATTACAGACGTTGTCTGGAGCTTAATTCTGCAGCGTAGTTCTTGCATTGTGGCATGACATTGTTAAATTCAATATTTTATCAATTTAATTGTTTATGATCAACTATGGCATAATGTAATTACCTGTAGAGTTGCAAAGATCTCCATGGGTGTGTCAAGTTAGATATCTTTACTTGGTAAAGTCAGTAACGCTGTGGATAATAACATGGGGTGTCTTATCTTAGCTTTTTAAAACATAAGCATTTCCTGTGGCTTATAGAATGGGGCGGGCTCTTGTTGGGTACATAATGGTAATGCTAACCACTTGGCTAGCTTTAGCCCGCTAATGGATCATAGTAACGTTACCACCTTTGGGCACCTGCTGCTTTTACCTCCATCTTCAGTGAATCTATGGCACATGCTGTGTCCCTGTATCCAAAAACAATAAACCTTCATGTCTGAATGACTACCAACCTGTTGCACTAACCTCAGTTGTCATGAAGGTCTTTGAGAGATTCAGGAAAGGCATAATTTCAGCCTCCATTGACCCACTTCAGTTAGTAGATAACCCAGTCCAGAGAAGTTTAGTAAGTCTGTCACTGACAGTCATTTTGCCTTTTTTTCCCAGGTAACCAGGTGTTTATTTATTTGAGACCACCAAGTGTTGCCCCAATACCTCATCATTAAATTGTGCAAACAGAATGAGAAGATATGAGTTTTAACCTGAAACCACAAGACATAATTTCCATTTCATTATGTAAAAAATAAAAAAAATTTATTTGAATTTGAACTTCAACTAGACTGGTTTACAGTGAAATATGGTGCACAGACATGATCCTCTCCAGCATGTTCTACAAAGAGGATTCTGCGATCATAAATACATGTTGTATTATGATGCATGTTATATAGCAATATCTTGCCCAGGCCAAATTAAAAACAGATGCAGAGTAGGTGGTCATTCAGACAGAACAGCAACAACAAAAACTGCAGTGCAACAGTAACTAGGCATTTAAGATGTCAATAATCGTGCATCAGACTTGGTTATCGTTATAGATTTATTTACCAATTATTATAGCCACATAGTACAGTATAAAATAATTGACTGCAGGAAATACATTCACATTCCATTTTGTAACTTGCGAGTTGGGTAAGGGTCCAACAAATGTTGGTGTTTGCTGTGCTACTAACACTATTCAAAATTTCCCAGTTAAACCCAAACTCAAGAGGACCCTTCCTCAGCTCTTTTCCTACTGGTCAGACTTGACTTTGGGCTTATCTTGCTTAACAGAATAACAATATTCCCAGAGAGTAAAGCAATATTCAACCAAACATTCAGATTCATTTCAATAGTTGTAAAAAACACATAATATGCATATCCCTTTTCAAGAAAATATTAAAAAAATAAATGCAAGTGGTCTTGTCAGCTTGGCTTTCATGGCCTGAGGAAAAAAATTGCTGAACGTGATAGGTGCTGGTGTCAAGAGTGAACTTAAGTGCAGTTTATAAAATAAATCCACTTGTAAAGCAGTCAACAAAGCTGGGCTCTCTCTTTTAAAGCATATGCAAATGTGAGACTGAAGTACATCATTTACTATGCAGATGCGATGAGCTCAGAGTATTTTGGTGGATTAGCATTAAGAGTGAAGATGGGCGTAGTGTTGACAGGGATTGCAGTGATACGGATAACCATTCCAAGTGACATCACACCTCCCAAAATCTGCACAGAAATGAGAGATAAAGAGGGAGAGGGGGGGGTTCAAGAAAAATGTAGGGTTGACAGCATTTACTTTTGTCTCTCTCCTGCAAAACCTATAGGAAAATACAACACCTGAATGCCTGACTCTCAATGAAAATAACTATGTAGTTCTCCCCTACATATACAGTGCATAGAAAGGTTACAAGCAGCCATTTCAAGTGAATTTTCTGAAGATGCCTTTTGTGGTCTTAAAGCAGTGTTGGAAGCTACAGAAAATCAATCTGGATGAGTCTTGTGAAACAGACCTACGGTTAAATCCAAGCGTGTGAAAATTTTACAAAACTACCTGGTGTCTACATATGACCACAGAGCAAAGAACTGGAACGAGAGAGTGTGACCACAAATCCTTCACAGGAAACATCACTTTTTAAATGAGTTAGCTGACCTAAATCTCACTGCAGGTTTAACCAGACGAGATAAATCATAAGCAGTGAACAATCATTCCGGCTGTTGAGTAGATATTAATCATTTTTTTATACTATTTGTACATTTTTGTCCTGATTGGAGCCCATGACCCTGTTGCTGGGTAAGATCATCTTTTCTGGTGGTTTCCAAAAAGACACAAGACCAGCAGTTGTGGAGATGCTCTGACCATGTTATTTATCACTATACCAGCTTTTGACAGTTACATTCCTATACTTCCTCATTGTTCCTGCTTCCAACATAACTTCACAAAATGGCTGTTCACTTGCTGTCTAATACAGCCTGCCCATTGAGAAGCCTCACTGTAACAAGATGTTATTCAATTTGTTAGTGGTTTTAATGTTATGATTGTTCATTGTATAATGTGTCATTGTCAACATTCTCAGAAAATAATTTTATAATCATCTGTAGAAATAAAAATACATTTGAGACTGATCCAGAAGGATTTTACAGAGCTGTAGATTATTCCTTATTGACAGAGTTTTAAATGCTGAGAAAGAAGTTACAAAGATTTAAGCAGATCATTGATCAAGAAATTAATAGACAAGTACATTATCCCATGGCAATGCAAATTTGCAAATTGTGGGCCTTCACAATGTACATGAACAGGACACTGCTTAGTAACTCTTATTTACTTCTGCAAATTGTAACACTTAAAAAACCTAAAAAATACAAAACCAGATAAACAATTATATTTCAGAGCAAAAACATGAGCAAATTTCATTATTTGATTGTCTGATGAGAAAATTTGACTAAGATCATTGTGCATGGCTGCCACTCTTGGGTAATGTTTTTTCACCATATTTCATGCTTTAAATCCACGTTTACTAAAAGTTAATCATAAACATTAGTGTGCAGTGTACTTACAGCCAAAACTGCGAGGCCAAAGAAAAGTCCCACAGTGACATTCAGAACCATGTCAACATACTCCAGAATGATGACACCACATGACTAGATTTGGGGGAAAAGTTAGGAGTTAAAAATGTAGGAAAGGAAGTAAACAAGAAAGGTGTTCATTTGCATGGACAATAAAAAGATATGTAAAAAAATATTTTTTTTAAATATCTTACCTTTGAGTAGACATTCCTGCTAAACAACTAGAGGAAGCAAAACAATCAAGGTCAGATCATATGAACACTTTTGAAACCAAATTAATGTAGAGATTGATCATAAAATAATATGTATATTGCATAAATTACTGCCGTTTAGTCATCGCCCCATAAGGCTTTGAGTTTGTAAAATTATCTGCACCTTGTAGAAGTTGGGGGCCACTGCCGTGCATTGATCAGTCTCCGGATTCTCACAGTCACATGAGGAAGGAATGTCATTGTTCCAGTCCCGATAGCCATTAAAGAGTCCACAACACTTGACCTGATATAACAGACATAATATAGTGATATGATTGTGAAAATCCAGCCTTATCTTTAGTAAACTAAATGCAATGAAAAGCAATAAAGCTAAACACCAACAAAGCAAGAAACTGAAGAGAAATTAAGGCTGAAACAATTATTATATGTGAAATTTTCATTTCTCAATTTTAAAAAATCCTATACAAGTTCATATGTCCTCACGTGTGCAGCAATTCACCTCTGGGTCATATATACATCGATAAAAAAAAATTGTTGCCTCCCTCCCAACACCCCTAACAACATTTGAACAAACTATTTTATCATCTTAAATACGGTGCCTTCAGATAAAGGTGATGTTCTTAAACAAAACGGAAGAAACAAAAGGAAAAGTTATTAAACCGATTTCAATAACTTATTCAACGGAAACATCAATGCATATAATTCTCGTCTGTGTAAAGTTAGTACTGAAATTCTTTCAGTTTAGTTCAAAATGTTCAAATCCCACACATTTTAAATCAGGTCAAAAACAATCCTTATCTTGTCAAAAGCTCTACCTCTAGTTCAACTTCACCTCACAGAGCTGGGCAACATGGAATTATCACTGATTTTTTTCCATATCTGTCGATATATTATTTAAATTCTAATAATTCAAATCACTATTTCTGTCCAGATTAAAGGTTCTTTTTACTCCTAAGTGAGATGTAAATATAGAAGGTTCATTTCAATGTAATTATTATTTATCGGAAGTTGAACATGACAAATAATAGAACATTAAACAAATGCATTTCAGATAAATACAATAAATATAAACATAATAAACTAAAATCATAATTCTGACCAGTCAAATGTTTCAAGTGTTACAACAGAACACAAACAGAATGTAGAATTGAATCCTTTGGTCAGTTACGAAAAAATAAAGCAGATAAAACAGAAGAATGTCTCAATTCTGACCCAAAGCTTTCAGAAATTTCTGGAACATTTGTTTTTTCCAGATTCCAATCTTGGTCAGTGAAGTAGGTAGTGAGGCTCATATGACACACTGTCTCTCTACACTCAGTGTGTAATGAGCCTAAAGTTGGCTACTGTGTGTAGTTGGGCAAGTGACGCTCACAGCAGTGAGATGGTAAAGAGGGTGAGATACTTTAATCAGCCGTTTAAATCCCACATGTTCGAATGAGTTTTCTGGCATCTTATCTTTAGGAGTAAAGTAGACTGGTGCATTAGTTTTCTCATGGTGTCTTCAGATTTTGTCATTGTCACTGGGGAGAGTGGAGTGGACATTGTGGTCTGTTGTTTTAGGAGGGCCGCCAGACTAAGACTAAAAAGTAAACTGGTGGCTGTTGCACTACTCCAGACTCATGAATGGTTTGGAATGGCAGAGTTTTGTGTTGTCTGAAATGTCCTAAAATGAAGGCATATACAACTTTTGCAATTGTGGTTTAGCTTAGGCAGTATGTTCCGGATACAATGGAGTGTTCCTTGAAAAACCACCACTGTACAATATGTATAATATAGATAAATTATTTGTAAAATTGTATTTAATTTTTATTTATCCAGTAAGTGTGTGTGTAT